>VDFB02391798.1:0-46141 GCA_007258455.2 Sequoia sempervirens | reverse complement strand
ATTAAATAATACATATAAATACAATAATACATCAATTAAATCAATATTAGGAATCTAAGGTTGAGACACCTTGATTCCAACATGAAGTTGGTCACTATTTTACAGGCTTCTGCGGGCTCTTATCCACCCATCATGCTTGGATCAAAGGATTCCATTAATGTTGATGATTTCAAGATCCAATAATCATAGATTTATTCTCAAGGCCATTCAAATATGCCAAATAAATATATTTATAGGTTATTCATTATTCAAGATTATTATGAGCTATTCTTCAAACTAAAACCCTAGCTTACATTATTCTAATCACTAAAAGTTGAATAGTCAAATTTAAGGATGAACACCCTCAAATTCACAGAAGATAGAGGATGAAAACCCTTTGGTTTCATAAGACGTCAAAGTCCCTTTTTCTTGGTTGCACGACTTCACTAGAGGTCACAACCAAGCCCCCTTGGTTTTAAAAAATATCATATAGAGGTCAAAATAGATCTTCAAGGGTCACATAATCTTAGTTAATCATGTGGTTTGACATTCAATTTTTGGTGGGTTAAGTGTTATATCTTTATTTTGGTATTATTCTCTACTGACCATTGTTGCTACTATTATTTTTGTATCATATTTGTTTGCATTCTTTGGGGCGAGTTGTTTATCTAAATGGTGTCATTTATGTGTTATTTCTATTGTTATTATAGTGTATTTCAATGTACTAGAAAATCATTGAATATATGTAATTTTCTATAATTTATTCCTCTTTGTGAGCCAAGTTAATATGGGTTATTAATATTAATGCATGAATCATGAAGGAAATATTTCTAGGTTTATATTTAAGGTTTTGATAAATATATTTAAATCTAAAATACATATTGGGATTCTAATGTTAGCTAGTAAATCATGAAAGAAATATGGGTTTGGCCAAATCTAATTAAAATATTAAACCCAAACTTATGTTATTAAAACAACCACTTGGGTTATTAATGTTGAGCAGAAGGTAGTAAAGAAAATTGGTTTATGCTAGTTTTGATTAAACTATTTAAATCTAAGAAATATTGGCTTAGGGTTTTGAATAAGTTTGGCATAGAAAATAATTAGGGTTTTTACAAGGGTTTGGTAGAATATTTAAATAAAAAAAATATTTTTTCCTAAATTATTTGTATGATTTATTATTGTGGTATTATAAAGCTGGTTTTTCTACTAGCCTATGAATCACAAGATTCTTTACAACTCTGATGTATAATGGAATGAGTTTATAAAGATTTGGTAGTGATAGGAATAGAGGTGATGTAATCAACACCCATAGAACACTTGGATCTATTGACATATAAATATTCCTTCAAGTGAAGTTCTTACCAAAAGAAAAGGATGTAGATCCTATTCAAAGAGAGTTTATGAAAAGATAGGACATAAAAGGGTACAAGCTAGAAGCTCCTATAATCCTTGAAAAATATTAAATGATTTATGATATAATCAAATCTATTTTCTCCTTTAATAGCTACTTGAATATGTGTGAAGAAAAATCATGCCAATGCGAATGATAATAACAATAGAATCAAATAAACATGAAAAATAATCAAACACTTGGATTAGGTCAAAAATATTTAACAACATAAAATTTAATAAATTTAAACTATGCCAAAACTCCCATTGTGTAGATTTTCCTATAATATTAGATTTGATGTGTGCTCACATGTAAAATTTGATAGCATAATGATGCTTCAATGATAAATGAGTGAGATGAGATAAAATAGCTAAGTGTTGTGATATATAGTTTGAGGGTGAAAAGGGATGGATGGTTATGATTGGAAGATTAAGATCTAAGGTGGGGGATGAATTTGATCTCTCAACACATGAGATGGTGACAATTGTCACCATGAGAGGATTTGAGAGAGGAGATAGTACCTTGGGAGTACCATGGAGGATTTTCCATAAAGGAAAGTCTTGTCTGCATACTCAAAAGGGAGGGGGATGAAAGGAATAAAGGAATTTAAAATTCCTTTTGTGTAATTTTAGAAGGTAGAACCATGTACGGTCCCTTCCAAAAGGGGTAAAATTTATGAATTAAGGGACAAGGTGGATGGTGAAATAAATGGAAAGAGTTGATCCCCACTTAATCCTTGATTAAGTGTGTGCACATGCTTAAGGGGGTGATTATAGGAAGATTAGGTGGTAGGTTTAAGGCTAAGTAAAAAAGTTGGAGGATGTGACATGTGAGGGGGGGAATTATTTATTTAATATATCTAGAGAGAATGGGATAGGGGATAAGGTTAGATGAATAATGAAAATTAATTATTTACCTTAGGATATGACATTAGAAGAATAAAATAAATGGATTTTTGTTACCAAGATGTATGGAGAATACTAATTAAATAATTAGGACATTATTTAATTAATATTATGGGTTGATAATAGATGAATTTTGGGGTAAATTAACCAAATGAAATGGTCAATTTGAGGTGTGTACATTTTCCCCCTCTTTGAAATGGCATTAGAATAATACTATTTTAAAGAAAATAAAAAAATATAGCCCAAACAAAAAAAAACTAGGAAGAAGTGGATGACCTAGTACAAAAAAGATGGGAAAACATATGCTAGGATGGTGATGCCCCCTTGAGAGAGAAAGCGAGTGGAAAAGGGGCTCAAATGGCCTCACAAAAGAAGAAAAAAGGTGGAAAATCAAAAGGAGGATGAAAAATGAGATGAAACTAAGGGAAACAAAGTTGAAATAAGGAAATGTAAGCAAGAAAGGTGATTGGGAGATAAATAAATAGTGATTAGGGGGTAAATTACTATTCATTGTAACCTAAGTGAATATGGAATTAGTAAGGAGAGAAAAAGAGGAGTGGAATGAAGATGGTGAACATGCAACACATGGAGCACTAAGTAGACCAAGTGTGAGCCTAGGTACAAAGAGCAAATACAAGACCTTAGGTACACAAGTTCAAATTTAGGTTGGGGTAGTCCTAGGTGGAATAAATGGGGGTTAGGAAAGCACATGTGACAGATCTTCCTATCACTATTAGGTAAATCTACTATCAATTAGGTGAATACGTAACACACTAGGTGAATGCAAAGCATTTGTGTGAATCCATGACCAAAAAGGTGAATGTGTGAAAAATGGTATGAATTTGCATTGAAAAGGAAAATACATTAGGAAAAAGGTGAATATGATTAGGATAGGCGAATCCACCATTGGTCAGGAAAAGAAACTTGGAAAAGAGAAAATACACTTTGGTTTTAGGCAACTTCTCCAAAATGGTGAATGCGAAGATGAAAAAGTGAAAGCACTCTATGTAGGAGTAAATCCATCAATGTTAGTTAGACGAGAAAAAAGGGATTAAGATAGGAAGAAAAATATAAAGAAAATGAAAGACTGATTAAATGGTTTGGGTGTGTAGAGGATGATACTATCATTGGTGACTCGAGAGAGGTTATCGCTAGTGCTACGACTAAGTGAGCAATTCTAAGATACAGACTGGGAATTGTTGCAAGCCTATGGACTATACTACATTTCCTGAAGGCCTATGATTTTCTCACATAGAGTGATGTTGATTGCATTGGAAAAGTGATGGAAAAGAAAGATGAACATATTCCATCTTCCGACAAGAGAGATAACCATGACATTGGAGAATTTCTAGAAGATCTTGCAGGTTCCTATCAAAGGATGTTTTATGTACAACGTAGAGAGACCCGTGGAGGTAGTGCTACAAGGATTTTTAGATGGAAAAATGTGAATGTCTTAGGGAGACAAATAGACCTAGATGGGATTAAACTGATAGTGTCAAGGATGGAACTATACTTGGTGGAATTGGTGAGTAGTGTGTTATTGTTGGATAAGGGTGGTATATTTTTCATTGACCTTGAGAGAGTGTCATTGACATGGTCCAATATAGGAGGGTGTTTGCGTGGGGAGCATGCATACTATAATGCTTACACAAATATCTACACATGGTTTTATATAGATTGGAGAGGATTACCAACCATGTAATGCTCTTGATAATCTAGGTCTAGGAGCACATAGTAGTAGCTCAATCAAATGACCATAAAGTAGAGAAAGAGACAAAGGAGCTCATGGTCTATAGCTAGGGTGGTATAGTACACTATCCGGAAATTGGGGGAGTGTATTATTAGCAATAAATATTAGATGAGCTAGAGGAGGGAGACATCACATGAAGGAATTATAGAGGATATGACAGGTGGAAGGAGGATCAACGAGTGGGGCATTATATGTTCACTCCATGCTAAACCATCAAGCAATACATGTACCTTATAGAGAGGTACATGCCAGATAGAGTGGCCCACAAATGTAGTATTATGCAAGATTTACATCAAGCCTGCATGTTTATGCTCATTTGATGAGGGAGGTGGTAGAGTGGGGGCCACATGTGGACTGTTAAATAATAGATGATGAGTGGAGGAGGGTAGTTTCAGTATTAAGAATTTTTCTACTAAAAAATCACATATGTGGTTGTGATTAAGCATGTTGACCAAGGATCCAATGGTAGTCATTACATCATATGCTTTGTTATTAAGGCATGAAACCCTTTTGAATTGGATATGTGTATTTAGTACCCCTTGAAGATATCAACTATTCATTTATAAGGGATAATTTTACCATCCTTGTTTGATATTCATTGTTGACCTATTTAATGATAAGATGAGAATCCACATAAGCATGCAAGTGGGTGATGTTCCATTGAACTACCATCTTCAATCCTATGATTAAAGATTCATAATCCACTATATTGTTCATGCATGGGAATGCCAAATTGAAAGCCTTAGGAATGAAATAATATTGAGGGGTGATGAAGAGGATACCTATGCTTGAGCCAAGTTGTTTGTATGATCCATAAAAAATATAATTTCCACATAGGTTATTCATGGATCATGAAAATGGACTCATCTAAGAAGTCAGTGACAAGAGGATGTGTGTCCATGAGAGGAGCTTTAACAAGTTGATTTGTGATTATACGTCCTTTTATTTCCTTATGGTCCACATACTCAATATTGAATTCACTTAGTAGCATTACCCACTTACCCACTTGGCCATCTAACCAACCTTTCTCTTGGTTTTCCTCTACATAAGAAATTGGTTCAATTTTTGATAATAGTGCAAAACATACTTTCTCATTTTCTTTCTCAATTCTTCTTTGTGTATGAACCCCACTATCCTTGTCTCATATATTTGATATTTAGAATGATTCTTTTGAACATAGCTAGCTATAGTCTTTGTAATTGTATTATCAAAATCAACTCCTAAGTCTTCATCACTGCTACAGACTGGATCTTCGTTATCTTCCACTTTTGAAATATCAGTATATTGTATTGTCTCATCAATACTTACATTAAAACTTTCCATAATACTTTTTAGTCTTTTTTTATAACATCTATATGCCTTGTTTGTCATAGAATAATGAATAAAAATACCTTAATTAGATCTACAATCAAACTTACCCAAGTGTTCATCCCTTTTTATATAGCACTTGCTTCCAAATATCTTGAGATGTCTAACTGAAGCTGGTCTTCCTCTCCATGGTTCATATGGTGTTTTATTAGTTCTTGGTTTGATTTGAGCTTTGTTCAAAATACACTACGGTCTTAATTGCTTCTCTCTAATATATATCTAGTAAACTTGCTTGACTTAACATTGTTCTATCCATCTCCTATACAGTTCGGTTCTTCCTCTAGCTACTCCATTATGCTACGGAGTTCTAGGAGTATAAATCTGTCTCCAAATCCCATGCATCTTACAAAATTCATCATACCTATCAAAAGTGAACTCTTCACCTTTTTCTAATCTCAAACACTTGATTATCCTTCCAATTTTATTATCAACCATTTCTTTGAAAGCTTTAAACTTCCCAAAAGCTTTTGATTTTTCTTTTAAAGAAGTAATCCAAGTCATTCTAGAATAATCATCAATAAGCATCATGAAATACCTATCATCTTATAGACTCTTTTTCCTCATTGGTTCGTATAGATTCATATGAATCAAATCCAATGGCCTTGTTGTAGAATATTCCTTAGTAGGAAATCTAGTCTTTGTATGTTTTCCTTGATGACATGGTTTGCAGCTAGTAAATGAGGCTTCTTGATCTTTGGCATGTCTCTGAGCATTCCCTTTGAACTAATCTTCACAATATCATCAAAATTGATGTGTCCCATCCTTCTATGCCAAAGCCAACTCTCTTCTATTTCTATAGAATTTTTTTTTCCCATTCAACTCACTGAGATGATATACATCACTGTCAATCTTACTTCCTTCCTCAACAAAATCTCTGGTACCAATATTTTTGATTTCACAACCTTTAGAAATAAATGAAATCTTATAACCTTTGTCACACATTTGACTTACACTTAGAAGATTATGTTTGAAACCTTCAACATATAAAAAATCATGAGTTTTTGTCTTACCGCCATCAAGACTCAAAGTACCTTTACCAGTAATCTTAGCAATAGAATTTTTCTAGAGTTACAGATCCTCCATCAAACTTCTTGAAGTGTATGAACTTAATTTTGTCTCTGGTCATGTGACTTGAACGTTTGCTATCAATGATCCACAAATTCTTCTCCTTTTGATCATGTAATGTAGTTTGAGCCACTATGGATTTCTCTGATCTTTTCTCCTCTAGTTTCTTCTTTCAAACTTTATCTAATTCATTATTCTGGAATTCTAAACTTTTTCCTTTTGTTTCCAATAGAGGACTCACAAAATTGCTTTTATAATTTCTAGCAATATATCCAAAGTTTTTGCACTTGTGACAAATAATATTGGAATCAAATAATGGTGCAAATACATTTCTTCTAACAAAATTTATTTATTCTTACTATAGCCCTTCTACAATTCACATCCTTTGACCAAAATGATTGCAATTAAAACAGTGACAAAAAAAAGAATGATTGAACCTAGCATGGTGTTATTGTCCTCTTGAATCTTGTCTTTTGGATCTACTCTAACTTTGAACTTGGATGAAACAATCATTTTGTGCCTTACTATCATTGATTGTTGCACTTTGTTTAGACTTTGAACTTCCAAATCCAATCTCTTTCAGATTCTCATTAGCAGGCTTCACAGGCTGCCTGGTCACCTTGTTTTTTTGTATATCAGTAAAACCAAGTTTGGTTTTGATATACAGTGATATTTGGCTATTTATTATCTGATCCAAGATCTTAGTTCTCTTTCCAAACTTCATATTTAGCTAATTATTTACTTTATAAAGATCTTTCCTTAGTGACAACTTTTGTTTCAATATTTTTACAATCCTTGTCTCTTGGCATCAACCTTTTAGTCAAAACTTCTTCAATCCTCTTTGCTTCTTTTTCTTGAATCTTCAAGTAAAAGATCATCTTCTATGCCTTCTCAATATTTTAATATAAAATGTCTTTAGTCTTCACTTCCTTAGAAATTCTTTTATTTAGTTTCATAATCTCTTTTCCAAGGTAGAAAAACCCTTCCACAAGATCTACCTCATTATCATCATTTCTCATACAACCTTTTCTCTTTCATCTCTGGAAATGTCTTGATCCTCATCATCAGAAGAATAACCTTCCACATTTATGAAGAAAGTCTTTTATTTCCTTTGAATGTTATTCCCTTTGGAGAATGGCCTCTTTCCATGGTTTTGCTCAACATTGTTAGAATCTTTGTATGGACATTTAGCCATAAAATGTCCTACATCATTGTAATTAAAATATTTAAAAAGCAACTTACCTTTATATTTTCAGGAACTCCTCTGCATATTTCTAACAAAGTTTTCTTCCTTCAGATCTAATCCATCATTTGAATCTAGATCAAATTGCTTCTTAGATGCTTTGAATGTTGCTTCATTCCTCGTAGTGTTGTCACTATTAATCCTCATCATAAGCAATCAAGATTCCATGTAACTCATCCATAGTTAGAGAATTTAAATCATTAGCTTCTTCAACAAGATTTTTTTTTTATCAAACCTTTTAGGAAGAGATTTGAGTACCTTTTTCATAATAATACCCTCTTTTAGTTCATCACCAAGACCTTTGATAGAGTTGACAACCTCATCAACCTAGAGTAGGAATGTAGCAATATTTCCCTCTTCCCTCATTTTCAAACTTTCAAATTGATCTCAATGAGTTTTAATTTTTGCTTGTTTGACCTTGTCATAACCTTCATAGATATTGTGTGATTTACTCCATACTTCCTTCATTATCCTACAATGCATGATCTTGACAAACTCAAAGTTAGATAAAACATAAAATAACATTCCTTGTGTTAGCATTATTCTCACAAGCTTTTTTTTTTTGCCTAATCTCTTGGGGGACTTTTAGGGATCTCATATCCATCCACAACTAATTGCCAAACCTCAGACCATAGGGCCATAAAGTATGCTTCCATCTTTACTTCAAATCGATTTAAAACTCTTTAATTCAACATGTATATCCAAACATGAAGCATGAAAAAATAGCTACTATCAATCAAGTAATCATAGAAGCACACATTCACACAATGAACACGATATATGTGGAAACCCAAAATGAGAAAAACCACGGTGAGAAGAGCTGCTTAGAGCTACTATCTAAATCCAACCTCACAAAATAATGAATAAGTTACAACCATGAAGTAGGTACCAACCTACCAGAGACACCAATCCCCTATTGTATTTATAGGCACCAATCTACTGGTGACACCAATCCCTAATACAAAGATCTGAACACGAACTCAACAAGTAGGACACCAATCCTATCAAATTACAAAGATCAATCTTGTAGAAATTCAATGTTGATTACACAACTTACAAAAGATCTAAGCTTGTCTTAGACACTCTCCAACACACCTTGTGATCTTCTGATAATGGTAGATAATGATTGAGATGTAACTCACATTGAATAACAATTTCTTGCACAACTACTCTCTCACACACATACTCTTTCATACACACACTCCTGCATTCATCATGTCAAGTGAGATCTAAATTATATACAAAAAATTACATTAATATTTCATATTTGACAAGAATCTGCAATTAACCAGGTCGACATAGGATGGACCTAAATTTAAATTTACATGAAACGTGTAGCAAGTAGGTCCTAAATCAACTATTTTACTACCAAACCAACATGATGTCATGAACTTCCACAAGATCCTTAACCTAGACCTATTTTACCTTCCCACACTATCTCTAGATGTTGAACACTACTAGCCTTTTTCACACAGTTTGAAAATAACCACTGGTTGATTAACTAGCATAGTGACCCTTTTGTCAATTCAATCCTTTTCCATGTTGAACATTGTTACTTGATTTTTGATATAATGTCAATTCAATCATAAGGGTATAATGTCCCTCACAAGCCAAGAGACTGACTATTCTAATGCTTATGAAGAAAATACTATACACTTATAGATTAAAAAAAAAGAAATGCACATAAAATGAAGAGGGACTCGTCATTTCCTGGAATGATGAATCTCATTTGCCTTGTCCTGCATTTCCTTCAGTCTTCCCCACTTGTCCTGCTTCTGTTTGATGCTATCCTTGCTACTCATAGGTTCCCTACATTTGAAAATGAAGTGCTGTTAGAGTAATGCAAAGGTCACTAAACAAAATATGTGCAAAACATCCATAAACATATAATCTAATGTCCATAAGCATTAAAATAGACAACATACCATAGGTGTCCAGGAAAACAAAAGAGTAATCAAACACACCTATGATATGATTTGTTTATCTAATAGGTTTGTTCCTTGTGCAGATATAAGACAAATCTTTGTTTTTGTTTTGATTCAGCTAATTACAACATGTTGAGTAAAATGTGGCTCCCACGAGGGTTGAGCCCAGTATGCTGCCCTCTTGTGTTTTAGGAGGGATAGGAAATTGAGCAACTTGATCAAATCAATGATAAACCTATTCTTGATGTATTAAATCAATATGGAATCATACCAATTGATCAAATTTCATTATCAGATTCAAAAGATGCAACAAACAATGTGAACTATCAAGAAATTTACTCTTCATCTTTTCACAATGAATCAAACAATAGGTTGCCATCATGTCAAAAAAGGACAGTACTTTGCTGGATATGTCTTTCAATCTTCTTAAATGGATCCAAAGTACATTTTAATAATGATATGTGTTGGGTTTCATTGCCATCATTTTCAAAGAGTAAGCTTTAAAGGAAACAATACAAGGACAACGGTCATTCAAAGATGAAACAATTTGTCTCTTTCCAAGAAACACATGATTTTTGTGAACACTGAAGCACAAATGCATCAAGTTCAATTATAGATGCATCAAGTTCAATTATGCATTCATTAGTACATGGTACAAGAGCTATCAAGTCATAGAGGGAGCTATCATGAGTTACATGGAGTAGCATAAGGTGAACAAATGAATGTAAGACAATTATGAAGGGCAGCCTTTGATAAGGCTTTGTTGGTAATCATGTCAAGGGAAGTCAATGCCATGCAAAAGAAAACTCAAAACCTTAATGACAGTGGCCATTTGGCATCATGATAGAGTGTAGTGAGCTCATAACATAGTTCACAACCATGTATGGAAGACAAGTTACAGGGACCTCAGATGGTGGCATTCATTCACAAGCAACATAAGTCATGTATGATAGACTTGGAAATTGAAGAGGACAACTTCCCATTACCATTTTTTGCAATGGCAAGGTGACAACCCTTAAGAACTTTGTTTGGGTAGTGCTATGAATAATAACATTGAAGAGAGGACAACTAAAATGGGACAGTCAAGTTGCTAATAGGCAGTCCTTACCAGTGAAGAAATCAATCACATGAGTCATGATAGTCAAATGAATGGATTTCAAAGTTCAAGAGAAATAAAAGGATAGTGGATTGATTAAAAAAATCTTCATAATAGTTGTGTATGACGACAAAAGTTTAGAAGGTATTCACAGTGCTATAAGGGGATAGTCATCAAGACAACCACTAATCAACAAGGACACACCATGTATGGAAGTACAGGGGACAACACATATCAATGCAAGGATAATCACTGTGGCAGAGGAAAGGGACTAAATGCATCATGAGGATATATGTGACAACTTGAAGCAAACAATGGATAAAAAATTAGCAGAGCTTGAACAGTTTAAAAAATGAGCTTTAGGGATCCAGTGAAGGAGATTGAATGGCTCATTAGGTCATCTTGGGAATCAGAACTCAAGGTAGTGTTTGCTGAACAAGAAGCTTAAAGATTGAGAAAAGCGGTAGAATTACTGGCTATAGAGTTGGATGAAGCAAGAAATAGAGATAGCAATGTCTAGAGGATAACAAGAAACCCTTGAGGACAGTAAAAATCATATTTATGTATTCAAAGGTTATCATTTATGGGAATTGGAAAATCATGATCAAAATTATCATTTTTATGTAGGGGAATCCTACAAGTAGAATCATTGAATACAAGGTTTTGAAAGTAATAGTGCCTAGAAATAAAGTTAATACTCCATGAAGACAATCTACAAACTGAAAATCAATGAATGGTTAGGTAAGTGAAGAATCTTGCATATGATGTAATCTCTTTTGGGTTCATAAATTATATTTTCATCACATTCTCAAGACTTTGTTTGATGATAACGAGGAGACAATCCTTAAATCCCAATGGAATACATTGGTTTATGCTGATTATGTATCTTCAAGTTTTGAGAGGAGTGAAGTTGTTGATGTACAATGGATTCTCAATAAAGTAGCCCTATCACTAGGAGATCAAAACTTTCAACTTCAAGAGTGACCAGAAGTATAGCACTTTCCCATCATCCTTAGTGTCTTTAATAACAATTCTATTAAATATATAGTCCTTGTGAAAGAATAGTGAACAAGAACAGTCAGGGACTTAATTATATGTCAAAGGAACAACACAAAGTTGGAAATCATTTTGTGATTTTTGTTGACAATTTAATGATAGTCCATGATCAAAAGACAGTCACCATGTTTTTTTTTAAATAGCATCACATATAATCTTTGCAGGGGAAGTGAAAATAACATTCACGATATTGGTGGATTGAGTTGATAACAGAGGCAGTGATCTACAGTTTGTGACAATAATTAAAGGACTTCCATTCTTTTTTTAATTTCTATGCAAGAGTCACCATGAAACGAAGGACAAACTTGTAATAGTTTCAACAAGAGTACAGTGATATTGTGAGTGCAACTGTACAACATGAACAAAGCACATTTATTAGAAGGAGCATATGGAAGCTTTCAAGACAGTGAAAGATTCAAGAGATTGGCAGATGAAAACCTTCAAAGCTCTTGAGAGGGAAACCAAAGAAGCATAGAGGCCAAATTCTTGGCCCAAAAAAAGGAATGCATCTAAATTGAAACACAAAGGAGTAGAGGACTGTAAAAGGGGTAGCATTTTATTGTGGAATAGTTGGATGGGAAGCTCTTGCTTCAGCCGTCCACCCCCTCATAAAACCTCATTCATATTATAATCTTGCATGATCATATCATGGTAAAGGTGATTATGGAAATGCTGGCCACTTTTATTTGGCATCATAATGAAAATAAAGATTCCCATGACGAAATACAAAGGAATGCTACATAAAAGAAATGCTCAAAATATGGATTTGAGAAACACAACTGCATCCATTCTTCTACAGAAAATGCATTAAAAACATAGAAGAAACTAAATCATTTTCACCATTTCGCCACTTGCTGGAGCTCAAAATTGAGCAACAAACTTTACAGAAAAACAAACAAAGGAAAGTAAGATAAAATTGGCCAAATCTTACCTGAGCTCGACTTGCTTGTTCTTCATTAAATATGCAAGTATTTCACCATTGAGAAACCTCCATTAGAGCTTCAAAAAATCACTTCCATGGCAACTAGGAGCAAACAATAGCCCACAAAGAGAATAGAGTTAAAAAATGCATCAGTAACATGTATTTGGCCGCAACATTGACAGCTCGAGTGGCTTTCAAATGGAGAAAAAAAAGCCAATTTTTTTAAAAGAACAACATTTACCTCTTTTTCTAGTGGTTTCCATGAGAAAAATCACTCAGATATGGCCATAAAACCATTTGCAGAGCTCTATCCTTGAAACCCATGGCGACAGAGCAAACTCTTCATGAAGGTTCGATGAAAAATGAGTGACTTTTTGCATTTTTTAATTATTTTGTGTTAGGGTTAGAAACCCTATTGAAGCCGACCATCAAAGGTTATTTTTTAACCTTTGTTTTTTAAAAATTGCAAACACAATTTAATGTTTATCATGGGCTAGGAAGTAAGGTCTCATGCCTTAGGCTATTTTTTCCTTGTGTTGCATTTTGAAAACCTAGGCTTTTTCCTTAGTGGATTTTAGTGTCTCTTTGAAATTGCAAGTCTTTCAAGACTTAATGCTTATTTTCAAACTCTCATCACTTTGCATAGGAATCTTCCAAGACTTATGGAGTTTGCATTTTGACCTTTCACATAGGATAAATCTAAGCCTTTCTTTTGCATTATTTTGTAATGTAAAACATTTAATTAAAATGGTGTACCTATAAACCATTTAATTAAGTGTTATTTTAAATGCAAAGTTGTAAAAAAGGCATGTGTTGATATGACCAAATCATAGAAAGCCTTATTGTTTTTCAAAGAGTTATGAAATGTTTAGTTGAGCGGTGTACCTATAAGCCACTTGATTAAGTGTTAATCAAATGCAAAATGAGGAGTATTATGCCTTTGCAAAAAGCACCAAAAGTGTGGGTCAAATAGGTTGGAGACATGTGTGAGAAAAAACGATGACTAGCCAACATGAAAAAGGTGTGTGAGGTTGTCTTTGATTGTTTGTGGAGGAAATGGGCTATTTGGAGGCAATTTTGTCACATTTTTAGTGTAATTATGGTCTTGGCTTGACCTTGCTTCATGTGGAGGACAATTTGGAGTGATTTTAGAAGGTTCTTTTTGGCCTTTTTTGCTGCATCCGACCAGATTCTTCTAGATGGACTTGTGTGAGGGAGTTGTTTGAATTTTTGCTTAAGTAACTTCAAATTGTGTTGTGGAAGTGAGTTCTTTCTTTCCGACAGAGTGCTAGCTTATTTTCTGGAGTTATCTTTTCAACAGGAGTAGTATTGTAACTCAGAGATAGATTTGTATACTAGTGAGTACCTTGAATCAATGATATTGAATATTTTCCTTCTCATTTCATGCTTTATTGTGTGCATTTAGTGGTTGATAAATTACTTGCAAAATTTAGCTTTTCCTTGTAATTTTGTCTCATTGTTAAGCACCTATTTTGCAGAAAAGTATATTGTTGCAGGTTATAAGTTGTGTTAGTGAATGCAAATGCTTTTAGTTGTGAAATATTTTCCTTCTAGGAGTTTAGCTTTAAAACCTACTTATAAAATACTTATGCAGGAATGCATGCAAAATGAGCTATGTAAACCAGGATTTGTCATTGTTTTGAACTGTTTGCAAGCTTTTTGCAAGTCTTAGTTAGTTTGGTGAATCACCTTTTAGAAGTTTTCAGTCAATTTCAGTTTATGCAACCCTCTTACTCTTTCCTCAAGAAATCATTAGTTTAGCAGTAGATTAGGTGACATCAAAAGGGGAGCCAACCCATAATCTGGAGGTTTACTTTCACAATAGGATACCCACAACCTGAAAGTAGTCCCATGTTGCTCCAAGTTTGTTGAGTTTTCCACAACTTGGCAGGGGTGCAAATTTGGGTGGTTAACAAACATAACTTTTAGAAACTCTAGATAAGATAGAACATGTGTAGACATACTCCCCATTCAAACCATAGAGCCAAACTCACATCCATAAGGGAATATAGAACAGGACTGTTATTACTAGAAAATATCTCTGCTTTGAGTAACCGACCTCAAGCATTCTAGAGAAGACTTCTGGTTTACCTCTATCAACATGAATAGATACAAGCATGATATTGCAAGAATACTATAGCCAATCTTCTTCATTGTACTCAAAATACAATAATAATTGAAGTATGATTACATTTAATTCTCATTGTTTAGCTAGTATTACTCCTTAGACATTAATGAGCACCATTTGTAAACAAGGACATTACTCCTTAACATTGCTCTTTTGACATCAATGCCAACCTATGTTCAATAGAGTGGGCATCCTACTCCATCCCACACTCCACTAGGGCACATTGGAGCATGCCACCACCAAAATTTATCACATCAACATTATTTATTTGAAACTCCATAAAATGCATTGTCTCAAAGAAGGGAAAATGTAGACACCTAAAATGAGTAATGCATTTCTATCTTTTCATTTTATCATTTTCTCATCAATTCTTATATTTATAATAATTAAATAATTTTTAATTGTTTAATTAAGCTAATATTTCCTCCTTTCATCTATAATAATTAAATTATATATATATATATTTTAAAGGGGTAAACGCTTTTGACCGGAGCTATGAACTGGAATACAACCATTAAGCAATACCACCCCAATGGGGTTTGAACCTTGGTGGCAAGAACAACAATGCCACCTATAAACCATCACAACATGCCAATACCGAAAATTATATTTATTATTTAATTATCTCAAATTTTCCTTATATTTTTCTTAATTAATTAATTTTTAATTATTTAATTAATTTATCATTTTCCCCAACATTAATTACAATAATTTTAATTACTTATTTTTGTTCACTATAATTAAATTATTTTAAAAAATATATTTAATTAGGTAATACTTCTTCCATAATTAAATAAATTAAAATAATTTATTTAATTACCTCTTTCCCTCTAAAAAAAATAAATTAATATTTTGCTTTTTTTTTCTAACTATGCTTATGAATTAGATAAATTTATTTAACTCTTTCAACTATTCCATCTCATCAATCCAATCCATTTATTAATTTTAGCTCCTACCCTTCCTTAATTTTTCTCATCCATTGATTTTTCAAATTAATTTTCTTGGTTAATCAAATATCAAGTGAAATATATAAATAAAACCCTTCATCTATACATTATCCCTAGCACAAGCATTATCAAGTATGAACATTATTAATATCAAGAGTTATCATTATCCAACATTATATTCTATTATCTCTTAGCAAGTTCAGATCAATATCTTACATCATTATCTAGCATTATCTATTATCTTTGAGGATATATCATTATCATAGAAAATTCATGCTATCGTACTATCACTGTGATATCATTGTTATGCTATTTTGAAGAGAAATAATATATCAAGCATTCAAATAAATATCAAAGAAAAAATGAAGAAAATTAAGATCTTTTCTATGATATAGTTGTTCATTATTTGATTCATGCATATATCTTAAGATTTATTGAGTGATTGTTTAGTTTGAATTTAGTACTTTCATTTCATTTTTCTTATTTTACTTAATTCCATTATCATCATCCACAAAATTCTATATTTATTATGATCTGATTAATTATATTATAACATAATTATTAAATATTTGAAGTCACTAATTTTAATCATGCAAAAGACAAAATAATTATTTAATTATTTATTACTAATTATGTCATGACATAGTTTAATCTAAAATCTCCCAAAATTTTAGTTGATAAATACATACTTGCAATCAATTTAAAGTAGTTAAAATAAAATTCCCTTCATATGTAGAAATTTTCTTAATTCTTATAGGAAACTTCATTTAAACTAGTAATATTTAATTTTAACCATCATGGCAAGTGATTGGGTTAAATCATTGACTCAAGATATATTTGATATAAGACCCCATTTTGCATTTGATTAATACTAAATCTAATTTGTTATATATCTCCATAATATATGATAAATGGTACTGCAGGCAATGCATAATGTGATTGTGTAACAATATGTTTGAATTTCATCTTGACATGTGTTTCAATGTCATTGTTGTGAAGGTGTTATGGACTCGTAAAATTGTGAATATGAATTGAGATTGTAAATGGAAATTGTTGTACAATTTATTTTTATTCTAGTCATTAAATTTATGTGATATATGATTGTTCATTTGATTTCATTGGTAATGTGCAGGAAAGGAAAAGTTTCAGTATGAGAAGAGAAGACCAATGGGTAAATTGAAAAGATATTTTCTTGCGGTTATGAATTTGACCCCCACCTTTGGAGCTTAGAAAGAAATGAAGTTAATAGGTTGAGGTGGTGAGGGTTGATATTAAAGGGATAATTTATTATGGGGTTGTGAGGGTATTTAATTATGTTTCATGTGGGTGTAAGTGAGGTTAGGTGTTGGGAACCCTCATCTAAGTTTGAATTTCGGATGGGTCTTTAAATGGGCTTTTAAAGAGGGTTGTTGCTCAATTTCCTTGGTTGGGATGCAAAAAGAAACCCCCTAGAGTCTATACCATAGTGGTAGGGGTCAAGTGGGCATATAATAGTGCCCCAATGACATGATTTGACCCCCAAAAAGTCCTCATAATGAAGAGTGACTAGTTTTGAGGAGAGGATGAAATGAAAAGATGGAGGGGTTGTCCAAGTGCATGTTTTCCTCTTTAACAAGGAAAAGACTCTCATTAATGGAGGTAGGCACACTTCACACCTCCCCACCCAAAAGTTGCATTGAAACTCTTATATTTTTTGGAGAGGAAGAATGAGTAGGGTGTTACCCACTTCTCCTCTTGGAGAACTTAAGTGAAGATGGTAGAAAGAATGAGAAAAGGAGAGGAGTCCATGTCTTTGGCAAGATAATGATGAAGATGGCTTGGTTTGGAGAGGAAGGATGGATACAAGATTTCAGTCCCTTCATCTAAAAGAAAAGATAAGCTCTTCCTTTTCCATTTGCCCTTGTTTCTTGGTTGTAAAGAGGTGACTTATTGTATGGATCATATTTGAAAACAAAAAGTAGAGAACCTAGATGCATGTAAATTGTGCTATGTTAGTTTTACCTCTTTGTAAAAATGGGAAAAGATTCAATTGATCATTGTGGGGCTAAAAAAATTTCTTGCTTAGGGGTATGGCTAGAATCCATGAGGCTCTATGACGTCATTACAGTAGGGTGGAGAGCAAGCCCTTGTTTATTAGTTTGCTACTCATTCATTTTTGTGTGTATTTATAATGTGGAATGGTAATTACTTCATGATTTTAGGTTAAATGAAATGTTTGAAACAAAAAAATTGTTCACTATCATTTTATTTTATTATTTTTGAAGGAAATATCATGTAGGCATAGATGCAAATCCTTGATATGGGATGAGTACTGTGGGTCATCTTGGAGATTTTATTTTCACATTGTAAATTTAAGTGTGGATTTTAAACGCACCTCATGATAGGGGGATATTCATGTAAGCTGCAATGGGAGAGAAAGAGATTGTTATTTACTGAATAGTAGATTTCCTTAGTATGAAAATACAATGGGTATAAGATAAAATAACCATGTTGGTTGAAGGGTAATTCAAAGTTGTAATAACAGATTTCCTTCCATATCTTGTTGAAATAATGGAAAGAAATTTAAACAAATTTATGGGTGTTTCCTTATATTCAAATGAGTTGGAACCTACATGTAAGAATAAACAAATGCAATGCTCTAGTGCTAACAGCATCAAAGAGACCCTTCCCCCAATCCACTATCCATAACTTCTAGTTACTGAAGAAATCGAAGATCTTTCAAGCCTGAAGAAAGAGTACCTTCTGCGCCCATTTCTTGTTGTATATAGGAAAGTTTTATAGGCTATAATATTGGGCGATCCCTCGTATTCCACCGTCCTATGGATGTGAGTTCATAGATACCAGTAGGACGCAACTTGTGCTCTCATCATGGTTTATGCCATTTCATTGCAGGCAGCCGCCTATTTCATTTGTGCAAGGAATACTGGTGGAGCTTATTGGTACAGGGATAATGGTGGCGGAATAACTAAAGGAAGTTAAAAAAAAAACTCCAGATTTCTGCCGTGGGCAACTGCATAGTCATTCGTGAGAGAGGTTGGTGCAGATTATAATTGAAGAACACAGTGATGGTAGTGAACTTAGCTGCAGCCCAGCCATTGCAGCGATGTTAATCATGTTGCAGAAATGATGATGAAAGGAAACAAAAAGAAAATATGTAATATTATTGATCAAACCCCTGCTGCATTAATTTAATTGGCGTAGATATTGAGTGGCTGCTAAACAAATGGTACGTTGATAAAATCTTGTGTCAGTGTGCAACAGCAAGTAGACGATCTTCTAATCAACCCAGTTGGCACGACATATAGGCTAAGCGGTCCATCGTACAATTTTTTAAATACACGCCAACGAAGATGTGGAAGCGCCGACTGTTAACTCTCGTGGATAAAATTTGATAAAAAGAAAAAATCTAACCCCTGATCCAATGAATTGATTCCACAGAATCCTTCAGAATTTTTTTTTTTTGGACTAACTTTTGGCTTCATAATCTCTACTCTATAAACTTGAAAAACACAGAAAAGAGATAATCATGCCTATTTTAAACGAGGATGTCTACTAGCTCTGTCTCAATTGCTATTCAGTATAAGTTGCAACACTATACAGCCAATTTTTTGGATCCAAGATATAGATCTGATAAAACTATATATATATTTCTATTATTCTTTGTTTTCTTCTTATTTTTCTCATTTTTACTCCTTTCTTGTTAGTCTTTCTCTTAATCTCATTTCTTTCCTTATTCATAATTGTCGTTATCTATAGTTATTTTCTTTTGTTCTTTGGTTTCTCATTTGTTCTCACTATTTCTTCTCTTGATATATTTTTTCTCACAGTTTCTCATTTAATACTTGTTAATATAGTAGGGTTTTTATATTTCCTATTAACATATAATACATTATTTAAATCGTACTTAATTCTCTTATTCCCAAATTATAGTTATATATATTTTTATGGATTTATATAGAATATAAATATATATTCATATCCTTCTTTGTAATATATTAATATCCCTGTATTTTATTTGTAGATATAATAAGGTTGTTTATATTTATTCTCTTAATTAGTGTTATTTTTCTTATGTGTGTTATTTTTGCTCTTGTGTCTTTTTGTTTTTATGTTATTCCTTTCCCTTATTTTTGATATTTTTATTTTGTTATGCGTTTCTTGTTGTATTTCTTTAGGTTTCATTATTCTTATTTATTTTCTTGTTTTTCATCCTTCTTAGTTCTTTCTTTTGCTCTTTCCCCTTTTGTAATTGGTCTCCTCTTTTGCTCTAATGTGTTGCTCTTCCTCTTCTTTAGTCTTGGCCTTGGTCTACGTGCCTCCTCACCCTCCCCCTCCTCTCTTCTTTTTATCTTGTCCAAGTCTGCAATTACCCTCTCATTCCTCTTGCTCTCTCTCATCCTGATGATGGATCATGTAGTGTGATCCGAAACGTTGATGCTAAAAATTGTTGCACACAATCAAATCCAGAAGCTATACAGATTTTAATTTAATTAAATAAAAAAATTATTTAATTATGCTCATGTGTCACGGGGGTTTTTGTTTAGGCCTTAATGGCTAGATTCAACACATGGGCAATTGATAGCCATAAGCAGACTGGAAGTTGGCATTCACACGTAGATAAGAGTCCCTTGGTAGTACAATAACATTAAACGAGAATTACTCCCGCTCTGAAATGGAGGCTGATCTAACATATCGACATGCATGGGATTAACATGGGACATCCTAAATCAGTTTGGAAGTGACATGGGCTGCTACGGCTTGGGGTGAACGATGACATTACATTTTAACAATATTGGAAAAGATGTGCAAATTAATGCCACCCTCTGGGAGTACATGAGAGTTACTGTGCATTGTGACTGGAATGACGATGAGGCCAGGATGACACACGTGCAAATTAAACATTTTCTCTTTAAATTCCTTGTGTTGGTGGTTGCGATTATGCATGCTCGGAATGGATACACCGATGAGGCTCTGTTTCTCTAAGAAACAAGCTACATTCTTGGGTTTCATATCAGACTAGAGGTTGAAGATGATTTGTCTAAATAAGGATATTCTTTGCCTTGAAGTGGTGTAGATGGTGTTGGGTAGGCCCTTCTGTTTCTCTTCCAATAGGACCCAGGCGAATTCAAATATCTCCTTGCGGGTTTTAGCCACTCTTCTGGACATGAGGATCTCTAAAGTCCACTACTTGCTACTTCTGAGGATCGTGTTTAAGGCGGATATTCTAGTGGATGACTTGGAGGTGGTCACGGTAGCTAAATTCGGGGTCGGTATTCCACTACCAGATGACATCGAGTGTATGTTCAAGTTCAGAGTGGAGGTGGAGAGGCTCCCCTTTCTCTTAAACATGGAAACGAGAGGCCTGGCGAGACACAGACATTGGGCTACAATTGGCTATAATTTCCTATGCCACAGACTGGGTGTGATCGAATTGGAAGACATACAGTGGTGTAGGGAGTTTGCGGAAGTGGTAGAGGATGGAAAGTTTTACTATGAAGAAAAATGATAAAGGCTTGTGGAGCATGGTGAGCGGTTGGTAGGGGTTGTTTCACTTTCAGTCTTTGGTGATCACATGTAGGTATGCAAATGTGGAGGTTTTGCAGTTAGGGGTGCTTAGCTAAGATTTTCTTGATGGCCCCATTTTTGGGTTTTTGTATACATGTACACATTTTCAAATTAATATAATCTATGCAACTTCGGTTGTGTTTTATGAATCAAAAAAATAAAAAAATATTTAATTAAAATGAGTAGAAGAATTGATGAGAAATGATGATGGAATGTATTAGTCATTTTTAGGTGTCTACATTTTCCCCTATTTGAGACAATGCTTTTTACAATGTTGTTTCAAAGAAAGCGAAATATTTGGTGATAATATGCCCTAGTTTACCCTAGTGAACTGGGGAATGGAGATAGGATGCTCCCTCAAGAGGTTGATTTTTTTTTTAGTTCAAACTCTCAAAAAATGTTGGATAGACTCGATGGAGGTGAAGAAAATGGTAAAATAGGATGAGAAAGGTCAACAAGACTCAATGATGAGTGTCAGGATGAATGGGAGGAAGAGGAGGGTTTAGAATGGGAAGTAGGATTTAGATGGATATAAATAGAAGATTTGGGGGTCAAATGTCCTCATTTGCACTCCTATTGTTCATATATATATATATATAAATACAACTCCAAAGACCTTAAGAGTGAAGTAGCTGACATGATGACAAGAATTCCAATAGAAAATCACCATGTTGAGTGAGTCTGGACATATGGGTGGCCAATTGGTGCACCCCTTGTGGTATGTACCTAACTCTCAACTCTCTATTTTAATGTTAAGTGTATTTATTTTGATGGCACATTTTGATGCACTACTAGTGGTGATGGAAATGGTGATATGTAGGGTATTAGTGCCAAATAGGAGAGGTCAGTCTTCCTAATTGGATATGGTAGAGTATTTGAGATGATTCTAGATGAGGGATCACCTGTGCATGGGGTCCCTATGTGTTGGCTAATTTATATCATCAGTTACATTAGGTGGCATATAGGTTTGGGGCTAGTATAGGATACAACATGACTTTGCTACATATTTGGGAATGGGAGCACATCATTGTTACCAAACCAGTGGTGGATAGAGCACAAGTTCTAGGTCTACCCTATGTATGGTTCTATGATGGTGTTGCATAACATAAGTTGGGTGATGTTCCATACTTGAGATGTGTGTTTGACGATTTGACATCATTCACTTAGAGACCATGAAGGCAATGTGAGGCATGGTCTAATGATGGGGTGCACCTATCATATTGCAAATAGGCATGATATTTGATTGGTTGGACCATACATATTATAGTTATATCTACTAGAGAGGGTACTTTGATAGTTTGTGTAGAAGCAACCATCTAGGGAGGTGATATATATGTGAGGTCATAATGAGAGATCCCTCACTAGCACCCCATGATCAGTCTAGAGACAACAATAGGTGAATTTAAGGAGATAGAACCAATATAATGGTATTTATGAATGGATGTTGTGGATGTGGGGATTAATCCTAAGTATGAAACTTGGTGGGTCATTCAAAGGCTAACTCAACTGACAGGTTTAGTGGGAGGGGAGTTGAGGTAATGGGGAGATAGGGAGAGGAAAGTTAGGAGAGTTTGTTAATGGGTCAATCGAGGGGATGATGGAGGAGGTGGTAGGGATGAAGGATGAGGAGGAGGAGATGGAGGAGGAGATTGAGGAGGAGGGGGAGGATGAGATGGTTTATTTGGAAGAGACATTAGTGGACTAGGTGCGGCATCAACAGTTGTGAAACTAGTAATGCAACAACTAGTATTACAACCAATGGGGGAGAAGGAAGACATGGGATTGCTGGGGATGGAGGACAAGGGGTTTGTGGGGATGGGGGATAGTTTCCATCCTACAAGCCTAGATGGTTAGCCTACAAGTATAGATAGTCAAAGTGTAGGAACAACTGGCTCTTATGACACTAAAAAGGATATAGTGGTTGTCGACATTGAAAATTATCACTAGGCCTGTGAATTTATTAAAACCCCTTTTCCATCCTTGATAATTAAATAATCTTAATTATTTAATTTTTATCTAATGTCGTCAAGTCTTCTCTTAATTAAATAATCTAAATTATTTAATTAATTCATTTTAGCCTTCTATGTCCTCTTTTGATTAATTAAATAAATTGTTATTTATTTAATTGCATCACTAATATCTTTGAATTTTATAATTAAATACATTTTTATTTATTTAATTATTTTTCATTTTCCATTATAATTAAATAGTTATATTAATTATTTAATTATTCACTATTAGCTTTTCTGTCACAAGTTAATTAAATTTTATTTAATTAATGACTCATCGTTTTTCCCACTTTTTGAATTAAATTTCTATTTAATCAAAAAGTTAATTTGCCTTTTTCCTTTTGCATTTAAATAATGTTTCCATTATTTGAAAATACAATTTCCCTCTCAAACTCAAGTGATTTTTGTAAAAATCAATCAATTTCCTCATTCTTCAGTTAGTCTCGTTTCTATCTTATCTTGTCTCGCCTAATTTCTTCCATTGATTGAAATAAAAATAATCTAATTTCGACTGTCTATTTCACATCTAGCTCTTTATAAATGACGTTGTCACTATCATTTTCATCTATCTAGAGAATATAGGTTGCTGTGCTATTGATAAAACTTCAATATTTTGCTTTGTTTTAGTCATAGGCTTGTTAAGTGCATACTGATAATTTTGAGGGCATTAATTATTTACAATAGAATGGAGAAGGGCAATGGAGGTGAAACATTGATGATATGAAGACCTTTGGTAACTTTATTGCAATATTTATGTTTTCATATTTATTTGTCCTTCATTGCTTGATTGGGGTTTTAGTTTAATCGATTTAATATCTTTAATTTGAAATCTTGAAAATCTTGATCACATAATGGTGAACTTGATGTGAATAATTTTTCTAGTAGTTCCTTAAATAACATTTTGAGACTTCATGTTTTGTAGGACGAAGAGAACATATTTTTTTGGCATTTGAGGAGAAGCCGCTTGTTGGAACCTTTAAATTTAGCCAAAATTTGAAGGTGCCATGATGAAAAGTTTGATTGCAACACTCAAAAACAAGAGTGTAAAGTCCACTCCAGTGACCTACTTTGGAAAATCATAAAATGAATCTAGTATAGTTCCTCACAAAATCACTTTGCAGACGTGTTTATTTACCACATATGAGTGTGCATGCCAATTTTTAGCTTCATACGATCAATTTTGACAGAGATTCAAAAGGCCAAGTTAAAGCGTTCTGCAAAGGTGTGCTATCTACACAGTAAAATCTATTAAAATGGTCAACTTTGGAGGGAAATATTAAGTAACCAAAAGAGGTTCATCACAAACGGATTGGTGCATCAAATTCTCCCAACCAAAATCTACCTCCATACCAATTTTCAGAGCTTCAAGGCGTCATTTCATATTTTTTCAAAGCCAAAACCGAATGAGTTTTACACAGTTTGATAGGCGCAATTTTGCAGAAAATGACTGAGTAAGCTACTTTGACCATTGACAGTTTTTAATCTTGATGAGCTCGTGCAAAACCATTTTTCCACCATACTCCCCTACCATCAATTAACATGCTGGTGTAGTTTCATAGCTTTTTGAGATCATTTGATCAGTTTCTTGAAGCAATTCTGGAAGCTACTTAATTGTTTTGTCATTGTGCAAAAATGTCAAAAAATCAAGTTCTAGATATGAATATATGTTGAAGAGGTCTTCAAGGAATTTTCAAGCAAACAGGTGCCAGGTAAAGAAGGCTCACAAGAAAAATCTGAAGGATCTTTGATGGGTTTGAAAAATACAAATTCCTATATGAGTGTAATTAAATTCCCACCATTCTAAGAATCAGAGGTAGGAATTCATGGCTCAAGTCAAGGATATCAAATCTAGTGTCTACCTCCAGCTTACCTAATTATGTCTTTGGAAAGTTCATCATAGCAGGAATTTTTATATTATAGAGGAGATATTCCTTGAGATTGGAGGTGTTGTGTGGATAGAAAAACATCCATTACTCTGGAATATACATGAACGACGCTGTGGGGAAGATGGGAACGAGAAATTAACTAGCTCGAGTAAGGATGATAGGGAAACTGATACCCTAAGGAGAAGTGTTGAAGGCAATGAATGCATACACTATAATCCAAGGTTCATTCCAAAGGGAAAAATATAGACTTAGGCACAAAAAAATGGTAATAGTACATTTGATGGAATATATCTAATTACTTGCTTTAAGGTTCTATTTTGCGCCAATGGTTCTTTATGAAGAGGATTGTTTAAAAGAGGTTCTACACAACATATGAACATAAAAAGCAAGTTTGTAGATATTGAACAAATCCGATGAAGCAAATTCCTCCACATTCCAAAATAATCAATAAAACGATGGGAAGAATGAATTTCGAGTGCCAAAAGGAGTGTGGTAAGATGAGTATCGGGCCAAGACCTGTCGTCAAAGAAGGGAAAGCCATCGAGCTTTGGCTCATTTTGAAACATTTGAACCTGCACAAAATTAAACTAAGGCATGATCACCATCCAAACAGTTGAAATGAAGGTGGGTGGTTATATGCCTATGAGGACGTGTTTTTCATCATGAATACATTCAGATTGGAAAGAAGCATAATATGGGGCTTAATTAGATTTCAGTGTTTGAGGGCGAAGTTAAAAATGAAGAAGACAAAGTAAAAAGCATGAATAGTGCAGAAAATTGTGACATTCGAATGCCAATCTACTCATGGGTGTTGTAACACGCCCTTCAAATCCTTCTATTTCAATTGAGTTTCTAATAGGAGCTCATATGTACCAATGTGAATGGAATTAATGCAAACGAGAACCCTTTTTGGTTATGATCAGATGAGCACGATTCTACAGATATACATATTGAACATGAGCTTCAGGCTCTAAAGTGGCTAGAAAATGACCAGCATCGATAGAAAGATACAAGTAACCGAAAGGGAACTGAGAATCCTGAGGTGATGGATGGTGATGATAAACAAGCAAACCCTAGGCACTGTGCGGGAGGACGTTAATTCAAAAGTTTTCCCCACATTACTGCAAGGGGTTTCAAGTTTGTAAGCGAGTATGCGGTGAAACAAAGTGTTAGTGACAGTGCGGTGAAAATATAAAGTAATGAAGTGAAAGTAATATATTTTGCATATATTATGAGGTGAATATTCACGCATAGGAATAGGAATTATTTTTCTTATCACAATGTGATTAATGTTGGGGAATGCAATATGATGTAAATATTTTCACTAAGTAGTGAAATATTTTGTCAAGCGAGTGAAAGAAAATAAATTTTGTGGGAATATAAAGCAAAAACCAATGATTTTATTGTGAATATGATGAATATCTTGAAGGGTGAATTTCACTCAAAGTAATATTGCAATAAAATATTTTCATGACGGGGTCAAGGAGTGGGTAAATATTTTTACCCAAAAATATGTTTTGGTGAAAATACAAGTGTGAAAATTGCCAGCAAAGGAAAGATTTAATAATCATTAAGATTATTTTCGCCAAGTTTGAAGATTGAAGTGATTAAAATAAAAATATTTTAATTAGTCGAAGACAATTAATTAAAGAGCTGTGGCGAATGGGCGTGCAAAGGGTCAGAACCCTAAAAAGAGCAATGTATATATGTAAAATAAAATTGTATCATTAGATTAGATAGGGAAAATTAAATAGGAGAATAGGGATAATGTCTACATTTCAAAAGACCATGATGCATGTATGAAATTTTGGAGAAATTAATGAAAGAACTCTAATTTTGTGGCGTCATACTGGTGTAAATTGTTTATTGAATTAATTGAAAAATATTATCAGGTTGTCTCCAAGGTTGATATTTCTCTATTATTTAAATTGATATATCAAGTATATACTCAATTTATCAATGCCCATTTGCTGTACTTGTGTGGTATGATTAATTGGTTCTTTCAAGTAAAGATTAAATCCTTCTAGTCATTCACAGTAATTCAAAAGTGTCGTTTGGATCATTAAGAAGAACCTGGTAATTGCATTCTTGCATGTTTATACAAGTTATAAACTAATATTGGTATGCCAAACAATTCAAATTTCTGCCAAATACAAGCCACTCATCTTAGACTTTCACTTGACTCCATATACCCAACAAGGGATTGGTCTCACCCATTTTATTTATCTAGCTTCATTAAATTCATTTCAAGACCTGACATCTACTAATTGAACATATTCATAAACTCTACCTTGATATTGCTTATACAATTTATACCAAATAGGTCTACATCTCTCCACTTCCAATTTCCATTGTGGATAGATTGCTTAAGTAGGAAACACACAATATAAGTCTGCTCCACTTGCATAGGTATACCCACCTAGGTCCGACAGAGCTTGAAGAGAAGAAGGTTCAAATTCATCATTTGGCCTTGTACATTAGCCAAAAATGTACCAAGAGCTTGGCAACCTCTTGTGGTTTCAAACCAACATTTTTGAGACCTAACACCGCTGTCATTATGCTTTGATTGATTTTTGTTTTAGATTTTTTTTAAAAGGGGGTAAAAACTTTATTAAAATCAAGAAATTAATAGTGTACATAAGGATCAGGGAACCCGTAAGCTCCCATGAAGGAAAACACTAGAATAACCATCCAACACAAAAACCACCATCCAAACAACCACCAACATCTTATCCCTCCATATCATGAGCAATGACCCTCTCTAAATTATCACAACCATAATCAGGAGATAACTATCTCCACCCCTCAATCTTCCAATCATCCCCATGCTCCAAAGCCCATTTAGGAAAATAGTAAGCAACCCTATTCCATTCTTGCAAAATGTGGAAAAAAGACACCACTTCCAATGTAGAGCACCTCTGCAAAATCTCTTGAACTACCAACACAATCTACCAATTAACCTCTACCACCTATTGCTCGTGCAACATATTAATAATAATCTATGAATCAAATTCATAGATAATCCTTCGCCAACCCAAGGCACAAACACACTCAATAGCCCAGAGAATCACCAACCCCTCCATAAAGTTGTTAGAATATCACCCTTTATGGATGGAGAAAAAGAAAATAGCCGAACTAGAACAGTCTCTGCCAACTCCACCAATCCCAACAGGCCTAGGATTACCCCTAGAGGAACCATCTATATTAATCTTCAAAAAATCCGTTGGAGGAGGCAATCATCTTCCAACCCTATGAACGTTCTTTTTATCCCTCCTTCCTCTTTTGACACAAGTAGAGACCAAAGTCAACCCTTGTAAGCCTAATCTGTTCACAATATCATCATCACTTCTTTCCAACAGAAAAACCACTTCACATTTGGCTTCCACTGTCTCTTGGATCATACCAATAATTCTGTGCCAAACCTGTTGAGCCATCATCCTATCCCCACAAAAAATCCTACAATTCCTTTCCAGCCAAATTTTCCAAAGGATGAATGTAGGAAAGGGGTCTTCCCAAACTACTCCAAAACTTAACAAGGGAAGACGCATGAACACAAGGATGTTTCCAAACACCCCAACACCAATGCTAGAGCAACATAGAATACAGACAACAGAGTCCACACAAAACAATTACACTTTGGCCATGAAAACTTGTTCCACACATGTTTCCACCAAGGGACCTCCAACCCCCCAAACTTATGAGACAACAACTCTTGAAAGCCACTAGCCAAAGTAAAAGCACCCTTAGGATTTAGGCTCCAAGCTAGAGTATCCTTATCCTAAGGGAACTACATTGTCTACTAGCCAAAATATTTTGAAGCTCAGCATAATCCTCCTCCAACCTGAGAATAGGCCAATCGTAGGGATCCTTCCACTTAGCCACCTCCATCTGCCCACATGGATAAAAATTCTTAAAATCACTCACCCTTGACCAACTAACCTCCAAAAAATGCTGACAAAGATTCACCAAATTAGGATACTGACACAAAATGGGGGGAAAGCCATCCTAAGAATTAGACCAAAAGAGAGCCTCAACCCCCCTATTACATATCTAGAACATGCCCTCCTTGATCAGTGCAACCCATTTCTTAAGTGTTCCCCAAATCACAGAACCCTTCCCCACCAGAGGAAACCTAGGAATCTCCTCCTTGAGAACCCCTGGAAGGTACTTGTGAGATAAAATCCTGGCCTATATATGATCTTGCTCCACACACCACCTCTTGTAAAGATTTGCAGCCAAATCCAACCCAGACCAAGTTGATTACTGCAAACCCAAGACCCTCAAACTACCTCAGGCTACACACAATATCCCACTTTACCAAGCTCCACTTGGAAGAGGACACACTATCAACCCATAAGAATTGTCTAGCTAGAGAGTCCAAATCCTTCACAAACCTGGAACTTGTTATTCCTTGCATAATCACCCCATTTCGAACTTGATTAAAATGGGTCCCCCTTTTTTATTTTGTTTTGGTCACCTTTGGTTGTTTGGTTGGGTCTTAGGAGTTATTTGTTTTTCTCCTAAGTCTGTTGTTTGTTCTATCGGAGGCGGGCCCGGAACCAAATCTAAACATGAAACTCTTTCACGGTTTCTAGTTCAGATCTTGTCTCGACTCCGACTCCACCCTTCTCTTTTGTTGTTGTTTCTTTTTTGTTGGTTGTTTTCGACTAACATTTGGGTTGGTCCTTTCTCCTGTTTGTTGGTCATTTTCCTTGCTTTTTGTTTGTTTTCTCGCGCGGGAGCGGAACCGGGATTGGAACTCACCAAAAGTTTTAAATTTCCATTTTGCATTCCCGTCCTGACTCCGTCCCCACTCTTTTTCTTCCTCGCTCTTTGTTGGTCGGGATTGGATCTGGATCCGAAATGGAACTTCAAACTTTGTGTAGTTCCATTTCAATTTTGTCTCCACTCCTGTCTACGTTTGTTGTTTTCGGTTCTTCCCCTTTGCGTTTGTTCTTTGTTGTTTTGGCGGACGCGGAACCGGGACCAAAACTGAACTCTGGAATTTCTTCCAAGTTCTGGTTTTCGTTTCGTTCCCGGTTCTGGTTCTGCCGAACTCGTTTGTTTTCTATTTTGTTCCCTTCATTTGGTCATGGGGTTTTTTCTTCCCCTCCTTTTTCCTTTTTCATCCTTTCTTCGTCGTTTCTATGTGTTGTCGAAGGCGGAGCTGGGATGGAAACTGAACTTGAAACTTTGAAAAGTTTTAGTGTCAGGTTTTTGTTCCACTTCCGCCCTCGTTGTGGTTCGCCTGGGATCGATTTTTGCTTCGATCTTTCTTGCGTTTGTTTCCTTGTTTGTTCCTTGTGTTTGGTCTCTTTTGCGTGGCTGGGTTTGGGAAGGATTTGGGATATGGAGTTGTTACCAACTTCACTTTCCTCATCTGGTTCTGATTCCGCCCCCACCCTACTGCGGTCACGGTTACTTTGCTTTTTGCAGACGTGGAGCTGGAATGTGGGTTGAACTTGGAAATGGTGGTTATTTCCATATTCAGTTCCTGTCCCGACTCCAGTTTCGGTTTCAATTTCATTTTGACTCTGCCCTCATTGGTATTAAAGGAAAGTATGTTTCTGGTTCGGATTTGGTTCCGCCTCCGCCAGAGTTAAGTTTATTTTTGCTAAGAGTAATTGAATGAAGGATATATGAAGGGTAGGATGAATGGTGATGTTTCTATGCTTTAGAGGACTAATGAAGGCATTGTTTTACAGGGTTAAAGCATGTCGAGAGCATCTGATGTTGTTTCTCAAGGAAGTCAACCCACAAAGGTTCTGGGCCGAGAGGAAAACTTAGGAAGAACCACAACAATCTAACCACCAACAGTTTGCCTTCAACTTTCTTTGATTGGTCAGACATATACCATGTAGGATCTTCAGACGGTCAAAAGTTGTTCAAGCAGAATCGCATGTTGGTGAGACACTAGCTGTGTCTCCTTGATGCTACAATGCTCCACTGACGCTATCGGCATAACTTACAACTGTCGGCAAGAGATCATAATGAGCTGCAAGAGTCATACCGATATCCAAGACCATCGCCTAGACAATCGCCATCGGCAAGATCGGTGAGACCTCTCACCGAAGTCCACAATAGACTCATCAACAAGACTATTGCATTCACTATGAGTCATATAGAGCCCTTAAGTCTTACCGATGTCAATACACTTGTCGGCGAGACCAACAGTCATTAGCAAGAGGTCATAGCAAAAACACCCGATAGTAGATATCACTCTAACCAGGCCATCGACAAGAGTCTCCCCTACACCCAGCACGAACACATCCGTCGATGAGATTTCAACATTCGCTATGACTTCCAATGAGCCTTCAGGTCACACAGAAGTGTTAAACCATTGGCGAGAGATCCTCAGTCGCTAAGAGTCTCTGAAGGTCACACCTCTCCCCAATGCTACCTATCACCAGGAGTCTCACCGATGACATCCTTAAGAATAACCGTCGGCGAGACATACATTGTCGAGATTAGTCATTCCAAAAATTCACATTTCTCCCTGACTCCACTCGTCGCCAAGAAATCTGCTCGGGCGAAGAAAGGTAGGAAAGCTCGCAACAAAAAAAAATTCTCAGTGATAACTCCAGTCGGTAAGACAACAACAAGGTCTCGGCGACCTGAGCATTCCACAAGGTTACACAGCTGCTAGTCGGCCAGACAAAAAGAATGTCATGCCGACTTTGTTTTTTTTTCAGAGGTTTCACATCAGTAAGTTTGAGACACATTTTCCAACAACGTTCACTAGAAAGAGTAGGTGGACATGAATGGATACCCTTGGAACATTCAAAGCAGCTCTGCGGGAGTGGTTTCTGAGGTCAAGGATGAAACGCATGGAGTCTTAATGGCTGACTCGAAGGTTGCGAGTTAATGACGGTGGTTGTAAAAGATTTGGAAACCATGCTTGAGAGTGATCTTTCACCGAATTGAGTAGAGTATACACATTGAATGCATCATTGACTTTGTTCAAGCCCTTCTATGACTGACTTATTGTAAACCCTAAATGAGGCCAACTCATTTTTTGGGAACGCATGTATATATGACATTTTCGCCTCTTTGTAAAAGGTGAGAGATATAGATAGATAAATAGAGAGATAAAAATGATCTTTTTTGATCTTCTTTTCTTTTGGTTAAGAATAGACAAGTTAGGTTTAAGAAAGGTTAGCAAGCTAGGGTTTTGTAGGAAGTTAGATGTTTTTAGTTCAATAGGAAGAGGAGGCGATGTATCTTCCAGATTTTCTTAGTATAGATGGAGATAATTAGAAGACATGGGTTTTCTGTACACTGGTGATCTTGCTAGATTTGTAAATGCTATTTATCTGTTTCACCAATAGTAGAAGCAACTAGATTTAAATCTACTTCATATTGTGCTCCAGAATGGTATTTATCTTGGGTTAATTATTTGATTTGGAAAGCTTTCAAGGAATGAAATTTTATCTTATGTTTTGTTTAAAATGATGATTTGCAATCTACTGTTAAAGTTTGCAATGTGAATGAATGGAACTTTGTATTAATTACAAGTTAACTTTATTCTACAGTTTTAGTTTAGGAATTCCTTGGAAGGTAACAAGTCTGATTAGTTGGATGAATCAACATTCTCTTTAGTTTAAAAGCTTTAATCTGTCTTTTTCTATTTCTTTAAAACCACTGATTAAAGTAGGTTTAAATATATGTTTGATCTTATAACAATCCAGAACCTCAAAACCAGCAGGCCCCTTGAACATTACAACCATATTGACCACTTCGTGAAACAACAACGTTGTGAACCAACATCAAAGACCTTGGGAGGTGATCAGTTTGATTGCTGATTGTCTTTTTCAGGAGAGGTGAGATATTTCACTTTTATCTTACCTACATGTTGTGGGTCAACTTGGCACCATCAATAGATCTGGCGCTAGAAGGAGGGCCTAGAAGAGCAAACTAGATAATATTGGGTTTTTCTCACCAGAGAGGTCCCATAGAGTTCTTCTATCAACCGAAAACCCACCACCTTTGATAGAACTCAAGACCCCAACAAGACACAAGATTCAAAAGATGGGGGCAAGTATTATACCACCCTTATTAGCTCCACTCATCCCTCTCAGAGCAAAATGACCCAATGATTACTGTTAATCAACAAGTCCTACTAACGAAATTACAACAGGATAGGCTGGTACTAGGAGAGGAGGTTGATATGTGGAATCTCCTACTTCCTAACTGGTGTAGGGTTCATTACCAGAATCATTCTGAGTTAACTTGCCAACCCTGTGTAGATATCTTGAAACATGTCTCCTCGGTAGAAGAAATTGGTGAATGTCAACCCCAAGACCTGATCAATGAGTTCCATTTCAAGAAAAGGATGCAACCATCCTTACGAGATCCGAATTTGCTCGCAGGGAATTATCTTCTCAATCGAGCAGACTCAGGGGCTGTGTTCTGAAATACAACTAGGGATTGAGGAATCTCAGTCTTTTCCAATTACACTTACCCCGAAAACACTTCCAATGCCCAGGGCATTGTTGACAAAGGTACTAAATCATGACCTGACTCAAGAGGAGGTTCAGGAATCACTTCCTGAACAAATTTTCAATCCAGGGGAATCTTTGGATGAACTATGCCCCCAATCACTTTCAAATACTGATGATCAACACTAGTCCGAGCTGTCATATACTTCTGCCAAGCAAAAGATTGTAGGCCAAAAAAAGAAAGAGACCCCAACCCTAGATCAATTATGGAGTATGAAATTTGATGGCTCTAAGTCCAAATCAGGAAGTGGAACAGGGGTGGAATTAACCAATCCAAAAGGGAAGACTTACTTTGCTTCCTATAGGCTACAGTTTGGTTGCACAAACAACGTGGCAGAGTATGAAGCACTTGCTAGGTGCTTAATGTTTTCCCATCAGAAGAAGGTCACATCTCTTATGGTGATGGGGGACTCTGAAGTCATTATCAAACATGTTCACAGCCAATATACTTGCCATAATAAAAGATTGGCTGCTTACAGAAATAGGGTTTGGAATCTGATCGTGGACTTTGATGCTTTCATAATTACTTTGATTCCTAGGGAGCAAAATCAAATTGCAGATGCTTTAGCAGTTACTGCTAGTACTTTGGAGCCTATGCAGGACTCCAAATTGAAAAGATTTTTAGTTGAGCTAGTTTCAATCCCAACAGTCCCTGATAATGTTTGGAATTTTCAAGTCTTTGAGGATGACCAACACATACTTGCCTTCTTGGCAAGTTCAGATGTCTTTGAAGGGTAGATTATAAATGAATCAGATAGAGATCAAGGAGAATGGGACCCTGAAGGTTGTGCTACCAAAGGAGTAATGAATTTAAAGAGTAACAACATACCCAAGGGGATGGTAGCCTTAGAAAGGATATTTGATTATGATCCTCGGGCTCGGGAGAGAGTGCCAACACAAAGTGAATGAGGGAAGTACACATCTATCAATTTGGCTGATTCAGGTCCCAAAAGAAATGTCCTTATAGGTAAGACCCGCCTCGAGGAGATCAGAAATGAGATAATTAAGGTGTTAAGAGAAGATATTAAGGCAATTTCCTGGAGCTATGAAGATTTGAAGACTTTTGGCACCTCTGTGATCACACACACAATACCGCTGAAACCAGAAGCCAAGCCCTTTCGTCAAAAGCAGCGCCTAGTCAATGCTTTGATCGAACCATTGATACAGAAGGAAGTGCAAAAACTTTTATCAACAAGAATCATCTTCCCAGTAAGGCACTCCACGTGGGTTGCCAATCTAGTTCCAGTGCGTAAGAAAAGTGGGGAGATCAGGTTGTGTGTTGACTTCAGAAACCTGAACAAAGCCTCAAAGAAGGATAACTATCCACTTCCTTCTCTTGATGAGGTGTTACAAATTGTTAATGGATCCCAGATGATGTCATTTTTAGATGGCTATTCTGGGTATAACCAGGTGATCGTTAATTATGAAGACAGAATGAAGACAACCTTCACTACTAAGTGGGGAACATTTGCTTACAGGAGGATTCCATTTGGTTTGATAAACACTAGAGCAACCTTTCAACGTGCCATGGACTTAGCGTTCAAAGATTTGATTGCAAAATGCATCATTGATTATATGGATGACCTGACAGTATTCTCTAAAGATAGACTAAACCATGCTGCAGACTTGGCTAAAGTTCTTGAAAGATGTATTTGATATGGTGTCTCTCTGAATCCTAAAAAGTGTGTGTTCAGGGTTTTTGAAGGGAAACTTTTGGGACACATAATCTCAGAAAGAGGGATATCGATAGATCCAGACTGAGTTGAGTCTATTTTAAAGTTAACCATGCCAGGAAGTAAGAAGGAGATGAGATCTTTCTTTGGAAAGATCAACTTTGTGAGAAAGTTTATCACAGGTTTTGCAGAGATTGTTAAACCTTTGAACGAAATGATGAAGAAAGATGCTAGAATAGAATGGAGTAATGAGGCAAAGGCTACCTTTTCTCAGGTTAAGCAATCCATTTCAGAGGTGCCAGTCCTCACTAGTCCTGACTACTTGAAGCCATTTTATATTTATTCTTTTTCCTCTGAACACTCATGCGCAGTTGTCCTAACTCAACAAAGAGAGGAAGGGGATGAAAGGCCAATTGCCTTCATGAGTTCTCCATTTAAGAATGCTGAAGTCAAGTACCCACCTCTTGAGAAACAAGATTTTGCGCTGGTTAGAGCTGTCAAGAAGTTCAGAAACTATATCCTTCAAAGCCAGATCATTGCTATAGTTCTTGATGCTATTGTGAAGTCTCTACTTATGCAGAGTGAGTTGGGAGAACGAAGGGGGAAATGGATGGATGTTCTACAGGAGTTCGATCTGGAGATTCACCCTATGAAACTTGTCTGAGGTCAAGACCTGTCTAAAGAAATGGCGGATGCTGGCGAGAACATTATCTGTCAGCAGTACACAACACAGTCCTTTTCTAGTGACCCTTGGTATGTTATTATTTATTTCATACTCAATAATCGATGCCCAGAGGAAATGAATACAACTCAGAGGAGAGCACTGAGAATTAAAAGCTCCCATTATATGCTCAAAGGAGGATTGTTATACATAAAGAGATTTGAGGGAGTTTACCTATGATGCCTTGATCAGCAAGAGGCTAAGCATGCAATTGTTGAATTTCATGGGAAACATGGCACATGCCATGGTTCTGCAGGTTCTTTAGCATGTCAGATTCTCAGATCTGGTTATTATTGGCCAGATGTGTTTAAGGATGCCCACCAAAACATAAGGACATGTCATGTATGTCAAATTTCTGAATCAAGGGAGTGCCACTCAGCTATGCCATTGCAGCCTGTTTATGAGATAAGATCATTTGCCCAATGGGCACTTGATTTTATTGGGGTAATTAACCCAAATTCTTCTGTAGGACACAAATTCATTTTGACTACCATAGATTACTGCACAAGATGGAAAAAAGCTATACCTTGCAAGAACAACACAATGAAAGTGGTAATCAAGTTCCTCACTGAATGCATCACAACCAGGTTTGGAGTACCCTTTGCATTGGTATGTGACAATGGCCCTGCCTTTTCTTCTGCTGAGTTTATATCATGGGATTATGATCATAAGATTGTTTTAAAGTATTCTTCAAACTATTATCCGCAAGGAAATGGAGTTGCATAATCAACTAACAAGAATCTCCTAGGAGTAATAAAAAGTGTTAGAGAACAATCCTAGGGACTGGCATACCCAGTTAAGATTTGCTTTATGGGCAGATAGGACTAGGATCAAGGTTACTTTAAAGATTTCACCATTTAAGCTAGTATATGGCCAAGAACCCGTGTTCCCTATTCATTTGCAAATACCTATCCTGAAATTTATGCAAGAATTTTACTCTAGGGATGATAGGATTGAAGTAAGGTTAGCTAGCTTGTTGAAATTAGAAGAGTAGAGAGATACTGCCTTACAACAATTCTTTAGACACCAGACTGTTGTCAAACGTTGGTTTGACAAAAGAGCCAAAATCAAGGCTTTCAGAATATTAGACCTTGTGCTGCTATGGGATAAGGCTAATGAAAAGAAGGGCGATCACCAGAAATTTGATAAGCTCTGGTTGGGTCCCTATCAAATTGTTGAAATCCTAGAAGAAAATGCTTTCCGGCTAAGTAGTTTAACATGAGAACCTGTCCATTGCTAGTGAATGGACAATTTCTCAAACATTATTTTAGGCCATGAAAGATCTTGTATTTTGTTGGGTTGTATATGTGTAAATAAGTTTGCTTTTCTGCTTGTAAATAGTTTTGTTGTTTTCCTTGTTTGCCTTTTCTTTTGTTCTTTTGCTTGTTGTTCCTTTGTTTTTCTTTGTGGGGACCTTCATTTTATGCAGTTTTAAGGGGGTTGTTATCTAAAGTATATGTTGGTTGCCTGGAGAGAGGTTGGTTTAGATATTTTTAGGTTTTCTGGATGGATGATTTTGTCCTAAATTCATTATTTTATGTTCATTATCAATAAGGGTTGTGGAAAATTTTGAAAACAAGGTGCAAAGTAAACAATCTTCATTAGCTACGATTGAATCTGTCACAAATCATCAAAAACACCTCCTTTTGTAATGGTATATTTGTCTTAGGGCGATGGTGTTGTAAGATTTGAGTGAAAAATATGATTCCCCATATGTTGTTATGAGGTCCATGGTAGTTTTCAACCCAGAACAGATGTTAGACATTTGAGATATTGAGAAAGAATTGAATGAAATATCTGAAACTACAAGAGAAAAGAAAAGAAAAGAGAACTATCTAAGAAAAGAAAACTCAATATTGAATGGGTGATTACAATATCTCTATTGGGGCTATGGATGCCTGAATGGCAGTAGAGCAATGCTGTGAGAAAACAAGAGGTATCTCCGTTGGAGCTATGGACGCTTGACTGGCAGCGGAGCTATGCCCAGGATATCATTGCACAATAGCTAAAGGGAATCAGCTCATGTAGTTCAAATCTTGCGCATTATTGTTCAAAAGATGAGGAAGAATTTGTAAAAGGGTGATGCACCATCAAGCACACACATAGATTCAGGGGTAGCCAGTGTTGATTTACATTTGAGATTCTAGCTCAACCTTGGTTGTTAAAACTGACCTAACTGGAGTTGTGATGTCCATAAACCAGGAGTTTTGGGTAGTTGAATCCTTCGGTTTCTTGAAAATGGTTAAACCATTTTCCCAGCCGAGTCGCCAATTGTTATGCCTTGCATAACCACCCCATTTTGAACTTGATTAAAATGGGTCCCCCTTTTTTTTTGGTCACCTTTGGTTGTTTGGTTGGGTCTTAGGAGTTCTTTGTTTTGCTCCTAAGTTTGTCATTTGTTCTGTCAGAGGTGGGCCCGAAACCAAATCTAAACATGAAACTCTTTCACGGTTTCTAGTTCAGATCTTGTCCCGTCTTCGACTCCGCCCTTCTCTTTTGTTGTTGTTTCTTTTTTGTTGGTTGTTTTCGACTAACATTTGGGTTGGTCCTTTCTCTTGTTTGTTGGTAATTTTCCTTGTGTTCTGTTTGTTTGCTTGTTCGGGAGTGGAATCGGGATTGGAACTCACGGGAAGTTTTAAATTTCCATTTTGAGTTCCCATCCCAACTTTGTCTCCACTCTTTTTCTTCCTCGCTCTTTGTTGGTCAGGACCAGATCCAGATCTGAAATGGAACTTTGAACTTTATGTAGTTCCATTTTAGTTTTGTCTCCGCTCCCATCTCCATTTGTCATTTTCGGTTCTGCCCCTTTACGTTTGTTCTTTGTTGTTTTGGCGGACGTGGAACTGGGACCGAAATCAAACTCTGGAATTTCTTCCAAGTTCTAGTTTCCATTCCGTTCCCGGTTTTGGTTTCGCTGAACTTGTTTGTTTTCTGTTTTGTTCCCTTCATTTGGTCGTGGGTGTTTTCTTCCCCTCCTTTTTCCTTTTTCATTCTTTCTTCGTCGTTTTTGTGTGTTGTCAGAGGTAGAGCCAGGATGGAAACCGATCCTGAAACTTTGAAAAGTTTTAGTGTTGGGTTTTTGTTCCGCTTCCGCCCTCGTTGTGGTTTTCCCTGGATCAGTTTTGGCTCTGATCTCGCTTGCGTTTGTTTCCTTATTTGTTCCTTGTGTTTGGTCTCTTTTGCGTGGCTGGGTTCGGGAAGGATAGGGGATATGGAGTTGTTACCAACTTCACTTTCCTCATCTGGTTCTGACTCCACCCCCGCCCTATTGCGGTCCTAGTTACTTTTCTTTTTGTGGACGCTGAGCTGGAATGTGGGCTGAACTTGGAAATGGTGGTTATTTCCATATTCATTTCCCGTCTCGACTTCGGTTTCAGTTTCAATTTCATTGAATCTGCCCCTACCGGTATTAAAGGAAAGTATGTTTCTGGTTCTGATTTGGTTCCGCCTCCGCCAGAGTTAAGTTTCTTTTTGCTAAGAGTAATTGAATGAAGGATATATGAAGGGTAGGATGAATGGTGATGTTTCTATGCTTTAGAGGACTAATGAAGGCATTTTTTTATAGGGTTAAAGCATGTCGAGAGCATCTGATGTTGTTTCTCAAGGAAGTCAACCCACAAAGGTTCCGGGCCGAGAGGAAAGCTTAGGAATGGCCACAACAATCTAACCGCCAATGGTTCACCTTGAACTTCCTCTGATTGGTCAAACACATACCACGTAGGATCTTCAGACGGTCAGAAGTTGTTCAAGAAGAATTGCATGTCAGTGAGACACTAGTTGTGTCTCCCCGATGCTACAATGCTCCATTGACGCTATCGACATAACTTACAACTGTCGGCAAGAGGTCATAACGAGCTGCAAGAGTTATACCGATATCCAAGACCATTGCCTAGACAATCGCCATCGGCAAGATCAACGAGACCTCTCATCGAAGTCCACAAAAGAATCATCGGCAAGACTATCGCATTTGCTATGAGTCATATAGAGCCCTTAAGTCTTACCGATGTCAATACACCTGTCGGTGAGACCAACAATCATTGGCAAGAGGTCATAGCAAAGAAACTTGATAGTAGATATCACTCTAACCAGGCCATCGGCAAGAGTCTCCCCTACACCCAGCACAAACACATCCGTTGACAATAATTCAACATTCGCTATGACTTCCAATGAGCCTTTAGGTCACACCGAAGTGTTAAACCATCAACGAGAGATCCTTAGTCACTAAGAGTCTCTGAAGGTCACACCTCTCCCCGATGCTACCTGTCGCCAGGAGTCTCACCGATGACATCCTTAAGAATAACCATCGGCAAGACATACACTGTCGGCATGAGTCATTTTGAAAGTTCACATTTCTCCCCAACTCCACTCATCGCCAAGAAATCTCCCCGGGTGAAGAGAGGTAGGAAAGCTCGCAGCGACAGAAAAGTCTCAACGATAACTCCAGTCAGTAAGACAACAATAAGGTCTCGTTGACCTGAGCATTCCACAAGGTTACATAACTGCTAGTCGGCCAGACAGAAAGAATGTCACGCCGACTTTGTTTTTTTTCAGAGGTTTCACGTCAATAAGTTTGAGACACATTTTCCAACAACGTTTACTGGAAAGAGTAGGTGGACATGAATGGATACCCCTGGGACATTCAAAGCAGCTCTGCGGGAGTGGTTTCCAAGGTCAAGGATGAAATGTGTGGAGTCTTAATGGTGGACTCGAAGGCTGTGAGTTAATGACGGTGGTTGTAAAAGATCTGGAAACCATGTCTGAGAGCGATATTTCACCGAATTGAGCAAAGTATACGCATTGAATGCATCATTGAATTTGTTCAAACCCTTATATGACCGACTTATTGTAAATCCTAAATGGGGCCAACTCATTTTTTGGGCACACGTGTATATATGGCATTTTCGCCTCTTTGTAAAAGGTGAGAGATATAGATAGATAAATAGAGAGATAAAAATGATCTTTTTTGATCTTCTTTTCTTTTGGTTAAGAATAGACAAGTTAGGGTTAAGAAAGGTTAGCAAGCTAGGGTTTTGTAGGAAGTTAAATGTTTTTAGTTCAATAGGAAGAGGAGGTGATGTATCTTCCAGATTTTCTTAGTATAGATGGAGATAATTCGAAGACATGGGTTTTCTATACACTGGTGATCTTGCCAGATTTGTAAATGTTGTTTATCTTTTTCACCAACAATACAAGCAACCAGATTTAAATCTACTTCATATTGTGCTCTAGAATGGTAGTTATCTTGGGTTAATTATTTGATTTGGAAAGCTTTCAAGGAATGAAATTTTATCTTATGTTTTGTTTAAAATGATGATTTGCAATCTACTGTTAAAGTTTGCACTGTGAATGAATGAAACTTTGTATTAATTACAAGTTAACTTTATTCTACAATTTCAGTTTAGGAATTCCTTGGAAGGTAACAAGTCTGATTAGTTGGATGAATCAACATTCTCTTCAGTTTAAAATCTTTAATCTATCTTTTTTTGTTTCTTTAAAACCATTGGTTAAAGTAGGTTTAAATATATGTTTGATCTTATAACAATCTAGAAGCTTAAAACCAGCAGGCCCCTTGAACATTGAAGCCATATTGACCACTTTGTGAAACAACAATGTTGTGAACCAACATCAAAGACCTTGGGAGGTGATTAGTTTGATTGATGATTGTCTTTTTCAGGAGAGGTGAGATATTTCACTTTTATCTTACCTACATGTTGTGGGTCAACTTGGCACCATCAACATAATTGAAGCCACCTTTAACTGCATGCACCTATAAATAGGAAGAGCTTGCACCACAGACTTTAGTAGCCACACACGACCAACAAAGGACAACCATCTATGAGTCCAATGGTTAACCTTCACATGAAACTTGTCTAGAATATTCTACAGCGATTCCCTGGGAAGTCTACCGACAGACATAGGAATACCAAGATAAGTTAGAGGGAGAGAACCAATATGGAACCTCAAGATACGAGCAATCCTTTACTGAATAAGCCTCAAAGTATTAAAGAAGAAAATGGAAGATTTATTTTCGTTAATCCTTTGACTAGAAGCAACAAGATAGATATCCAAAGCCTTGCACAAATTCGTAGCTTCTCTGATCTTAGCCATACCCATCAAGGTAGTATCATCCAAAAATTGTAGGTGAGATTGAGGAGGTAAACCATTTCCCCACCTGCATCCCTGGATGGAACCCGACTCCATCTTACATTTCCCTAGCCTCCCCAGGCCTTCAACAAGAAGAATAAATAAATAAGGAGAGAGAGGATCCCCTTGCCATAGACCCCTAGAAGCACTAAAAAGAGAAGGCTCACCATTTATCAACACCGAGAAAGAAGTTGAAGTAACACAACACATAACCCACTAGACCCACTCCTCATCAAAACCAAAAGCAATAAGAATTTTTCACAAGGACCACTTCACTCTATCATAGGCCTTTGCGATATCTAGCTTGATAAACATAGCCTTTTTCTTCCAAGGATTCCATATAATGAATGGTCTTAGTAGCAATGGCCACCCCATCCAGAATTTGTCGATCCTCCATGAAACCACTTTGTTCCTCAGAGATAAGCTCTCTAAGCCATCACTTTAGCCTTTCAGCAATCGACTTGGAAATGATTTTATAAACCACATTACAAAGGGAAATGGGTCAAAATTCACTTAGATGATCCAACCCTTCACATTTGGGAATGAGAGTAAGGAATGTAGAGTTTAAAGCCCACATCATCTGCTTATTCCTTTGAGACTCACATATCACCTCTACAAGTTCCAACTTAATGATATCCCAAAATTCTTGATAAAATTCAACTGGGAAGCCATCAGGGCCCGAGGCTTTCCCTTTCTTCATTTGGAAAATAGTAGCCTCCAACTCCTCCAGTGAGATATTTCCCAAAAGATGTTGATTCATCTCCCCAGTACCCAAAGAAGGGATACAAGATAGAACTTGGTTTTCTTCCACCAAACCATCCTAAGAATCCTCTCTATATAAAGAAGCAAAGAACTATGAAGCTTCTCTAGACATATCCTGTAGAGAAGATAAATGCTCACCCTTGTCATTCACAAGAATCAGAATAGAATTAACTTGTCTCTTGGTCTTCATCGAGTTGAAGAAGAAAGTGGAGTTTCTATCTCCCTCCTATAACCACTCAACTCGAGCCTTCTGTTTCCAATAAATTTCCTTGCGCAGCTCACACTCTTCCAAAGCTTTCAAATCCCTTGCCTCCTCCCTAAGTAAATCCTCTGAAATACCAAACTTCCTTACCTCCCAAGTGATGACATCCAAGTCAGCTTGAGCAACAACCTTAGCATGAAAAATATTGCTAAAGACTACCTATTCCACCTTTTGAGTTGATATTTTATATATTGTAGTAGTTTGGAAAAAGAATACATAGCAGTACCATAAGTAGGTCTTCCCCTCCTCAACCATTTAGCCACATGCACCTGCAAAGAAGAATCTCTTAACCACATAAGCTAGAACTTGAAAGAGGGGTACTGAGCAACAAGAGCTAAAGTAGCTAATAACTTAATAGGCTAGTGATCCGAGCCCCTCCAATTCAAAATCTCAGAGCAAGTAGACCACCATCCACCAACCCAAAAACATGACACCAAGAAATGGTCAAGTCTCTCAGGAATACAACTCTCTCCCAATCTCCTATTGTTCCAAGTAAATTGACCATTCTGAGGCTTAATGTCAACCAAATTAAACGTAGAAATATTATCATGAAAAAGGAAAGCAGAGGGCTCCAATCTTGTAATACACCCTTCTTCTCATCCAACTCAATAATGGAATTGAAATCACCCGCAATAATCTAAGGGAACAAAGGAGAAAGGCTCTGAACGAATTAATATGAGACAAGAATAACTGCTTACCAGGAAAATTAGTAGGTGCATATAACTTTGAAAGAAGAATAGTTTCCCCCAACTCCAGACTTAAAGCAAGCACAAAGATGGAAGACTTGGAGGACAACCACCAAAGAGGACAAATCTTCAATGGGTTCCATAGGAAAGCCACCCTCTTGCATTACCATGAGCCCCAAAACATTGGAAACCACCCCACTCCCACAACTTAGGCCACAAACCAATCATACCTTCAACAGTTAACTTAGTCTCATGTAAAAAAAGTACATCAGGAGAATGAGTTCTCAGCAAATCACAAACAAATTTTTGTCTAGGGCCATGTTCAAGCCCCTAACATTTGAGGAGAGGAAGATCATTTTGGAGGGTTAGAAAAATGGTAATCCAAAGTCTTAACAAACCCAGACTCCACCAAAGTATCCCCCATCATCTTTATTTTCTCCAAATCCTTATTTCTCCCAACTTTAGAAGACTTCTCAACAACCCCTTTCTTTTGGTATTTTTGAAGAATTCCCAACGAAGGAGAAGCCTTGCTTCCTTTTACCGATTCAGACCCCACTTTCATCAATGGAGTAGAGATCTCTCCCTCCCCCATCTCAGACCTCCCATGAACCACCAAATTCAAATCCGTTTCCATTTGGAAAGCCCTAGTCTCCTGAGAAGTCTGATTGTAATCTGGAATAATTCCTTCCTGAACCCCTTCTGAAACACCCTAATCCATAATTATCATTCCCAGATTCACCTCTTGTTGACTAAGATCATCTACAACCTTAAATCTATTAAAGGTATCTCCTTCCTAACACTCCTTAAGAGACCTCTTTTGACCCCAGTTACTATTATGAGCCTTAGTAGGAATAAAACCCTCCGCACTAATAGCCTCACCAGGAATGGGGTCCTTGCCTTTGTCAAGCTTAGGAGGATTACGAGGAGGCTCCGCACCTTGAGACATAGAATATTTAGACCTTGGGCATCTCCTTTGAAGATGGCCATATTCATGATAGAGACGAAAATGAAAGGGAAATGTCTCATAATCAAGTTGTTGCACCTAAGAGTATGAACCCGCACGAATTTCCAAAGAATCTGGAAGAGGGTTATTTAAATCCATTTCAACACAAATGTGAGCAAAAGTCATTACCTTTCTATCTTGAGTTTGCTAAGAAGGACCCACGGGTTTCTCTAGCAGTGAAGCAACTCAATGCAAGATGTCATTACGCCAATGTTCAACTGGAAATTTGGGGAGACAAACCCACACGAGAACCTAATTCGGAAGCTCCTCCGAAGGAGCAAAACCCACATGCTGGGGTTTAATAAATAAACCAACCTGGTTGTGGAAATAAGGCCCACCTTCAAACACTCTATTGCAATCTGCCATGCAATTAAATGTCACCATGAAGTAACTATTTGCTAACAATATTATTTCCATCTCACCCTTCAGGGATCGGGTACAATGAGCCCACGATTCCAAGAATTGGAGTGGAACCCTCATTCCCAAAAATTTGCAAAGTAAAGCATGCTTTGAGAAATACTTGATATCCTCCATAATCGATTTAGGTTGAATAATCAACACCGACCTATCTTTGGTACACTAAAAGGAAACCATTTATCTTCGGGATACGAGAACCACTAGATGACAAAAAAACTCCATTGCTTGAATCATTTGAAAACAAATTATTATCAAAAACCTTCGATGGATGATTTGGAGAGGAAACCCCTAAAGAAACACGATAATCCATAGGAGATCTGACCCTCGATGTCTCCCCCAGAGCCATTACCGAGAGAAAAAAACCCCAACAATAAAAAGAGATGATCCGACCACAACATCGGTTAGCAGAAAAACCCCACAAACTTTAGTTGACCACTAGAAGGAAACGTAGGAAAAGAAATAAAGAAAAGAGAGGGCCCTCGAGCACCCCTGTGCAAATGAGCCCCTCCCACACCAAAGCCAACACTTGACCTGCAAAAAAGAACCCCCACGCACATCACCCTATTGCTCCACTCCTAAGCATGCCACATGTAGAAGCAAAGGAACTAGAAAATCACCGACCGCGACCCATACCAGGCTGCGGGCCTACCTTCCCTCTCCCACACACAGGCATCCTCCAAAATCTCCTCATATTGCACCTTTTAAATCAACTCATTC
>VDFB02391797.1:0-22369 GCA_007258455.2 Sequoia sempervirens | reverse complement strand
ATATAGATCGATTGTGACAATCATCCAAGGATTACTCAAATCATAAGTTTTACCAAAACAATTTGTATAAAACAAAGAGCCAAAATCTCAGAGATCCCAGGTATTCGTTTGCATTAAGTTCTATGTTGAACTATTATAGAAATTGAACTAAAATTACACATGCAATCTAAAAGGATATATTACAAGCCATAAACCTACACATATAATGAGGCCTGAATAAATTATAGTGGAGTGAAGGAGGAAAATATTGCATACCACTGAATGATGAATTGCTCAGTTGGGACCCACGAACTATCTTCCCTTTTCGTTGTTTGGCAGAAGGGCCTCCCAGAAAACTCGCCTCAAGGAATGGCATGATGGCATGAGGTACATAGTTGAAATTGTTGAAAAGCCCTTAGAAACATTTTTTTAGCCAATGCAAAATATTTACCTGGGAGAATAAAATGTGTTGTAATGGAATTTAAACGCATCCTCAACCAACTCTAAAACAAAATAGTTAATTTTTTATTTATTAAATTAATCCTGTCATTAATTTTAAATTAATTAAAAGCATTTCCTTTAAAAGAAATCATATAATATGATAGATTTTCATAATTTTACACAAACAGTAAAAATATTTACCCATATTTATTTCTTACATAATATAATTAATTCTTTTCGTCTTTTGGGGTGCCATTTTCGCTGCTGTTTGGTCTTGTTGTGGCCGCCTGGGTGGGCTGTGGTGCCGTTTGTGGCGGTTTCTTCTGCTGGCTGGACGTTTTCTGCTGTGTGGCGTGGGGTTCTGATCTGGGGGCTGCCGTGGGGTGGGCTGCGAGTCTCTTGGCGCCCGCCTTGGCTCGGCCTGGTCTGCGGGTGTGGGCTTAGGGTGTCGTGGGGTGTGGGTGCCGGGGGTTTGTTTTCGTGGTGGTGTTGGGTGGTGTTGTGGGGGTTGCTTGTGCGTGGCTCTTTGTTGGTGGAGGTGTGTGGGGTGATCGCCTTGGTGTGGGGTTTTTCTTCCTTTGTCTGGCTGGGGTTTGGGTGTGGTGCATTGCTTTTGTTCTCTTCCTCAATGGAGCATGGGGAGCCGTCGGGGTTTGGAGCCAAGTTGAATTTTCGGAATGCTTTTGGCTCGAAACCTTTGCCTCATGGGTCACGATTTTTCGAAAATAATTTATTCTCTCAGACCTTGGAAAAGAATGAGACGGGACCAACAGGCGGGTTTCGTTTTTCGAAGATTAATGGTTGCCTAGAAAGGTGCAAGGAGAGGCCAAATGTTGTGATCCCGATGGAGATGCTCGCGGATGATATTGAGTACTACTCACGTCACTCGTTGTATTGTAAATTTTTGGGATTGAAGATTTCGTTGCAATTTTTGGAGGCCTGGGCCCAGAGAACTTGGCTGCCAGAGGGAGAGATGGAGATTAAGCTCCTAGCAAATAACTATTTTATGGTTTCATTTGACTGCATGGCAGATAGGATTAGGGTTTTTGAAGGAGGTCCTTATTTTTACAATCAGGTGGGCCTGTTTATCAAGCCGTGGCATGCGGGTTTCAACCCGGCTGAGGAGATTCCAAGTCGGGTCCCAGTTTGGGTTAGATTGCCGAGGCTCCCGGTTGAGTGCTGGCGTGAGGATGTTCTGCATTTACTCGCTTCAATGCTTGGTAAGCCTGTAGGCTCTTCTCAGCAGACACAGTTCAAAAAGGTAATGACTTTTGCTCGATTCTGTGTGGAAATTGATTTAAGTAAACCATTGCCAGACTCTCTGGAAGTGAGTGCAGGATCTTATTCATGGGTTCAACAGCTCGATTATGAGACCTTACCTTTTAGGTGTCGTCTGTGTCATGAGTACGGCCACTTACTTCGGAGATGCCCAAGGGCCAAGCCTTTGGAGTCTAATTCTTCACAGCCCTCCAATGGTCAGCCTAGGGTGGACAAGGGCAAGGGTCCTATTCCGGGTGGTGATACCGGGGAGGAGGGCTTTACTACTATCAGATCTCGGAATAGAAATAAGGGGCATAAAAGGACTATAAAAGAGAGGCAAGATGAGGATACTTTCAATCGATTCGAGATTTTGGAGGATTTGAGTCAGCAGGAAGTGAATCCTGGCTTGGTTGATTTGGATCAAGGAATTCTGTGCACTGTTCAGCAGGGGCAGTCGGAGGTGTTGGAACAGGCAAACCATCAAGTGGTGAGTTTGGATTCACAGGGTGTCGTGCTAGATGGGGGGGCTCTGGGTCAAGAGCGGCTTAGTCCCGAGGCTGCTCCTGACCCACTCAATGATGGGTCCTTGCAGGTTGTTTCAGATCTAAAGACCGTGGCCCAGAAAGAATCAAGTAGTATTGTGGCGAAGGAGAGTGAAGCTTTGCCTCTTTCGGGGCGGAAGTCTGGCTTGGAAGGGGGAAAGAACAGTAAGGCATCTCCTCTTTTGGGTATCCTGCAAAAGGATCTTAAGAAAGGAGGGGCGGAGAAAACCACTAAACTGGGGAGGAAGAAGGATTTGGAGAAGATCAAATTGATCGGGGAAAATTTGGTGGAGTCAGGGTCAGTCAAGACTCTGGATTCTCATTTCCCAAGCCCTTTGAAATGATTGTCCTTTCATGGAATGTTAGGGGCTTGAACAGTGGCCCTCGACAAAAAGCTGTTCGGAACTTGGTTAGAAGTCAGTCTCCTGATATTCTCTTTTTGCAGGAGACCAAACTTTCTGTAGAGGATATGATGGGTATTATGCCCAAGATTTGGATGAGTGGGGAATGCCAGTGCATTGGTGCTCAAGGTTCCTCCGGAGGGGTGGCTTGTTTATGGAACCCTCAGAAGATCTGTCCTCAGTGGTGGGTGTCCTTTAGGTCCTCCATCTCTATGGTAGCCTCTTGTCATGAATCTGGTGAGCTGGTTCTATTTTCCAACATCTATGCTCCGGTGGATATGCAAGGCAAGCAAATTTTGTGGTCGAATATTCGCTTTGTACGAAGTATGGATCCTTTTCTTCCGTGGATTATTGGGGGTGACTTCAATGCTATCACAGAGATTGCTGAGAAACAGGGTGGTACTATGCGGTTGGAGGCTTCTGCCTTCCTATTCCAGGACAATATCTCTTTTTTGAATCTAGTTGACATCAAGCCTGGTAATGGACACTTTACCTGGAACAATCGGAGGCCTGGTGAAAACTGCATTGCGGAGCGGTTGGATCGGTTTCTAGTTTCTTGCTTCTGGGTTGGGGATAGGTGGTTTTCTACCTCGGAGATTCTTGACTGGAGGGGCTCAGACCATTGGCCTATAAAGATTTCTATCCTCTCAGCTAGGCGGCCCTTCAAGCCGTCCTTCAAATTCCAACTTATGTGGCTACGGGATCCTGATCTCCATGACTTCATTGCTCGCTGGTGGCTGGAGGGTAGACCGGCCTTTGGTACTGCAATGTATGTCTTTACTAAGCTTCTTCAATTTGTTAAGTATAAGCTTAAACATTGGAATAGGAATTGCTTTGGAAATATTTTTAATGCCAAATCTGATGCACAAGCTAAGCTGGATGGTATAACGAGGGTAATTAGGGAGAATGGAGTGTCTGAGAGCCTGTTACAGGAGGAATCTAGGGCCTTGAAAGTTTTGGAAGAATGGGAGCTGCGGGAGGAGATCTTTTGGAAACAAAAATCTCGGATTGATTGGCTTAAGGATGGGGATAAAAATTCTGCCTTCTTCTTCCATTCTGTTAGGGCGCGAAGGCATGGTAACGCTATTCCTGTTTTGGTCACTGATAGGGGAGAGACTTTGAATTCTTATCAACGTATTTCAGAGGAAGCTGTTCACTATTTTTCTTCCCTATTTAGAGAGGAGCTGCAGGGGAGTTCGGTGGAGGAGGCCCAGGTTCTTTCATGTATTCCTCAGCTGTGTCGCGTGAGATGAAGGAGGATCTTATGGGTGAGATTACTTTAGAAGAGTTGGAGAGGACAGTGTTTCAGATGAAGAAAGGAAAAGCCCCTGGCCCTGATGGCTTCCCGATTGAGTTTTTCCAGGAGTTCTGGGAGATCATCAAAATAGATTTATTAGAGGTGGTCAAGGAGTCACAACGGAATAAGCAAATGTTAAAGGCCATGAATGCCACCTTTTTGGCTCTTATTCCCAAGTGTGAAGGGGCAGACATGTTGAATCGGTTTCGTCCGATTGCCCTTTGCAATGTTGTGTATAAGATTATTACAAAGCTAATTGCTAATAGGTTGAAAAAGTGGCTTCAATTGCTCATTTCTGAGGAGCAAAGTGGTTTTGTGGAAGGCCGACAAATTCTTGATGGGGTTGTTATAGCTACTGAGACCATCCATTCTATGGCTATTTCTAGAGAAAAGTCTATGTTCATCAAACTTGATATGGCAAAGGCTTACGATAGAGTCCGATGGTCCTTTCTTCAAAAGATCCTGGCTAGCTTCGGATTCGGTGATGATTGGATTCAATGGGTTATGAGTTGTGTCACGTCTGTTTCTTTCTCTGTTTTAACTAATGGGGAGCATTCTGAGTTGTTTGAGGCTTCTCGTGGGATAAGGCAAGGTGATCCTCTCTCCCCTTACTTGTTTATTCTACTTGTGGAAGGATTGGGTCGCCTTCTGAGACAACAGGTGGAGCTGGGTTTTATTCAGGGATGGAGGTGGGGGGATGATTTACCCCCTCAATCACATTTGCAGTTTGTGGATGATACTGCCTTGATGGGGGTTGCCACTATTCGGGAGGCAACAAACGTTCGCAGGGCGTTGGATATGTACCTTAAGGCTTCGGGTCAATCAATTAATGATGACAAATCTTCCATCTATTTCTTCAATACTCCAGATCCTATCCAGAGGAGAATAGCTCAAGTTCTTAGATTCCAGATTGGGACCCTTCCTCTGTCTTACCTTGGATTTCCTATTGCGGTGGGTAGATTATCAAGGGAGTCATGGCAGCCTATTTTGGATAAACTTCGGTTGAAGGTTACTCACTGGACCACCAGATGGCTGTCCTTTGCTGGGAGGGTTCAGTTGCTAAAATCTGTGATCCAGGCTGTTCCCATTTATCGATGTTTGTTGCAGGTGGCTCCTAAAGGTTTTGTGGCTGATTTGGATTCATTGGCTAGGCAGTTTTTATGGGCAGGCAGCCTCCTGTCTTCCAAGTGGAGTTTGGTTCGATGGGACATGGTGTGTTGCCCTAAGCAGTTGGGGGGCTTGGGGTTGAGGCAACCTGCTCTGGAAGGGTTGGCTTTGGCAGCTAAACTTTATTGGAGGTGGTGCACGGAGAAGGACAGGGCTTGGGCTAGGATCCTTTCCTTTAAGTATGCTCAAGGCACTCTTGGGGAAGATATCCCGCGTTATCCCCTGGTTGGTAAGGGATCAGTGGTTTGGGCTACTCTTAAGAAGGGAGCTGTGCTCATTAAGGATGGCTTATTTTGGATCTGTCGGCGTGGGACTGAGGTTCACTTCTGGCACGACTCTTGGGATGGCCATCCTCCCATCCTCTCTCAGTTCCCTCATTTGGAGGCCTTGAGCAGGAGTTTTAGTGATGCTGGCTGGACGAGGGTAAGTGATTTTAAGGTGCTTTCTTTTCAAGGTCAGCTTATGAGTGCTAGATGGAAGACTCCTGAGGAGTGGCCAGTGATTGGTATGGCTGAGGATTGCCGGGATCTGCATAATATTCTCTCAGGTAGACAGTGTAACCCCCTCAGAGATAAGGATATTCTTGCATGGGCGCCTAATCCGAAAGGTCACTACACGGTCGCGTCGGGTTATCGGAGGTTGCTTTCTCAAAGGGTTGAGGGGGCAGAAGCTCCTTGGTGGAAAAACGTGTGGCATAAGTTTTCTTGGCCTAAATGCAATTGCTTTGCCTGGATTTTGACTTGGAATAGGTGTTTAACTTGGGACAATATTCAGAAGCGTGGGTTTCAGGGCCCGTCGAAGTGTGTGTTGTGCGGGAATGGGGTTGAGGACTCTTCACATCTATTCTTCCGTTGTCCTTTCACCCTGCAGATTTGGCATTCTTGGTGGGGTGTTTGGAATAGTCCCTGTGTTCATGCTTCCTCCTTAATGGAGTTTTGGACTAGCCTGGGCAGGCCTCCCTCGATGGCCTCTTTTTTGCAGGACGCGTGGCAGGCTGGGCCTATTTTTTTGTTGTGGCAGATTTGGCTCGAACGGAATAGGAGGATCTTCAAGGGGGAACTGTTACAGGTTCAACAGGTATGGGGTAGAGTTCTCGGGATGGTTCAGGAGACGATTCAAGCTAAGGGTGTTGGGGAGCTGCCGCTTGAGAAGAAAGATGCTGAGATGGTGGCTCGGCTGGGTATCCAGGGATTTACCCCTAATGCTTCGTGGGGCCAGAGAGGTAGGAGGATGGGGCAGCGTGTTCAACGGCAAGGGCGTTGGCTGCTCCCCCCGGTTGGTATTTTGAAGGTTAATTCTGATGGTTCTTCCAAAGGAAATCCTGGTCCCGCTGGTGTTGGGGGGGTTGGTAGGGACTCCTCTGGTTCGGTGGTTTTTCTTTTCTCCATTCATAAGGGGACACAAACTATCAACCTCATGGAAGGTTGGGCGATTCTTCATGCCTTGGAGAGGGCCTATGAGCTGGGGTGGCGCAAGGTTATTTGTGAATCTGATTCACAGGTTCTGGTTAATTTACTCAATAAAGGAAGAACGTCGGATGTGCACTGGCAGTTGGCGGTGTTGGTGCAACAAATTTTGCAGATTGGTAATCTTATGGAGAGGGTGTCTTTTGTCCATATTCCACGTGAATGGAATAGGGCGGCTGATTGTCTGGCCAAGTGGGCTTCAGAGCATCAGGAGGATTGGAAGATTGAGGATTGGGCTCAGCTGCCCCTGGAGCTAAGTCCGGATTTGGAGAGGATTCTCACGGAGGACAAAGGCGGCATTGACTGATTGGGTTTTTGGCTCTGTTGTGTTTTTTGTTCTTTGGGCTTCTGCCTTTGACTTGAGTGTAATGCTGGTTTCCATTTATCAATAAAGTTTTTACCCCTTTTTAAAAAAAAAAAAATTATATAATTAATTAAAAATTTATTTATTTATTTATCATATTATTAATCATTAATTATATCTTTACATTATAATTTTATTAAATAAATATATAATTCAATTAATTACCCAAACACCCAAAAGAGACCTGACCACTAACTAGGGTCAAAATGCAAACCTCAAGCAACCCTGACTGACCAAACTAACATACTGACAAGGTGCCAAACTGGATACTCATCCTCTTCAAGGATGATGGCTAAGGTAGGGGACCAAGTGCTATCTCCGATTAGCTGATCCATTGGGTTTTAAGACACGCTTAAACCTACCAATTCAGGTGGAGATGTAGCCTAGTTCATGTTCACTCAAACATACAAGTTAGAGCACATATTCATAATAATCAAAGCATTAGGAAGGAACTCTAGCAATCGCATATCATTCTCGTATGTCCCCCATACGTCCAATGGTACGATGTCGCCCTTTCCTCCTAACCCAACAACATACTATTGCATCACCTAACTATCCAAATAAATCATTGCATAGCAATAATAACATGACAATATACATCATACTCACTAAAGCACTAACATGAGCTCATGTCCCATCTACAACCACAACACTGGAACACAAGTCAATACATCTTCATGACCAAAAGATAATCGTAATCAAAATCATAATGACATGTCAACATATATTAGAATCAAGTGAAAACCCTAAAGGTAACCAAAGCACTCCCATCACATCAATATGCCCATAGTTTGCATCCTTCATCTTTAGGTTCCTTAGCTAGACTAACTGCACATCCAAGGTGAGAATGGAGGGGCACTACAGATATAGTGTTAGAATAATACTATGTGTTAGAATGAATAAATTAAAGTGGATTGTAATAACTCACAAAATTATTCAAATGAAAAAAAAAGAATCGTAGTTGTTAATATTGTTTGTATGTTTGTCCTAATTGTTAAAAGAGTTGTTCCCCATAATATAGATCTGAAAATCCTTAATGGAAAGTGCAATAGATTTACATTCTTTTGCAGGCTTTTATAAACTGGCCCAAAATATTAATATGGTATAGAGCATTGCAAGTTAGTGGGTGTGGTGAGCAGTTAGAAAGAGGAGGAATGATTGTTGGCAATTGACAACTGCTATCAATTATTTTCCATCAATTTGTTGTAGCTTATCCTTGTTTCTTTGTGAGTGAACAAAAATCGCTTCCTGTTTGTCTAGCTTGACTTTTCAATAGAAGGTTTTGTATAAATTTGATGATTTTAGAGAAAGAGGCCACTTGTGACCGTTGATTCTAAATCCAAGGTCATTGTATTCTTCTATCTATTGTTCCCTTGTTGAGTTGAAACTATTGCAAGGTTCCTATAGATTTGATATTCACACAAAATGGAGAATGTGTCTAACCACTAATCAAATATTTTAAGATAGCTTTCTATTGCTTCATCTCATCTGTTTGGCTTTTCTGAATGTGTGATGGCGTCTCACTAGCAAGACTACAATGGGTTCAAATTTGAGGTCTAGGAATTGGTGAGTGGTGTGCATAGCTTTATTGCCCATGTAGATATCTCAACCTGAGAAAAAGGCAAACCGTAAGTGCAAGACTTAACTTTAATGTTAAAAACATGGCACTGTGGGTGCTACTAGTATAGCGAGAGAGTTTCACACCATTCACCAATTCCTAGCCCTCATATGTGAGGTGTTCAAAGGCTCATCGCTTTATAGAGGAGATGAAATTCAAAAAAAATCTTTTGTGTATGATTATTGCAACAATCTCGGTCTTGATCCACACCTTTTCACAGGGAAAGTGGTGATGTGTGATTCCCATGATAATTCGATGGAGACAACAAGGCTTGTGAAGGGAGCTAGAGCGATAGAGAAAGTAGTGGATGGGCCAAATGATGAAAGTGAAATGTTTACATGATCCAGAAAAACAAGTGATTGTTTCCCCATGGCACATCACAATGGTCAGAATTACTAAGGTGTTCTAGCTGGTATTTCATAGTGCTACGGTGTTATGATATTTTTTTTCCTTATTGTTAGTTTTGTGTCTCAAAAAGTCTTATTGGTTCTTATGGAGATATTTTGTGTCATAGTCAAGTTGTATTGTTTTGTTTAGAATAGGGTCTATTATCTTGTCTCAAAATTTGTCTTAATTGTAAATGGATAGACTATCGCTTGTACATGACATCAATCTTGTGAGGGGCATTCTAAAATTGAACTTCAAAGCCAAATTTGCTAAAGAAGTTGCAAACCAATTGGAGGATGGAGGCATAAGAGGTTGGAGGACATTAAGTGACCTCTCATTAGTCACTAGTGATTGGGCCATGAAAATGTTTTTGTGACAAAATTACTTGCACCAAATTGACTAAAGTTAAGGGTAACTTATAGTGGTAGTTGTCATTTCCTATACTATTAAATATTGCTTGGAAATGGTTAGCAATAGTGGCTACAATTGAGAACACTATAAGCATTCCCATAATAAGTTTGAAAGGAGGAGAATGTAGATATCACTAATGTAGTAAACAATTGTATAGGAAAAAAGCTAGCTATAGAGATTCATTGATTGTTAGAATTATTGGAAGTGTGGTCGGTTGATGATAAGTTCACTAGAAGCACTTGAAAGCGAGATTAGTTCTCATATGTAGGTGATCATGTGCAGCAAGATTCAAATAGCAATATGCAGACCTAAAAACATGCATAGGCATACAATTTTGTTTCCAATTAGTGTGATGTACTTTCTCCCCATGTTTGCACTAAGGGGGGTGTTAGGAATTAGTGTTCAGATGGATTAGAATAATATTGTTTGTTAGATTGAATAAGGTGAAGTGAGTTGCAGTAACAACTCACAAAATTATTCTAGATGAGAAAATAATTATTTAGTAATTGTTAGTATTGTTTGCGTGTTTCTTTTAAAACAACTCATATTTAGAGGAGATATTCCCTATAATATAAGATCAAAAAAATTTATGAATATGTAATTCCTTATTGAATGGAAAGTGCAATAGAAACACATATTAATTCATGAATAATCTTTTGCAAGCCTCTATAAACTTCAGCCAAAATATTAATATATAAGACAAGATTGCAATTGTGGATTCATCCCTAGCAATTATACTCAATCTTATATGTCACAAAAGTATATTCTAATCATTAAGAAAATTACTAGTCTATTAACCACTATTTTAGATATTGAAATACATTAGATTTTGATCCATATTAGTGTTAAAGCTACCATCAATCATCAAGCTAAGTACATTTATTTTTCTATATACATATCTTGCATCTAATTTTATCAATTATCAGCATTGAGCTAACAACTATCTACATAGGCTGATTTGTGCTCATTTGTATGTATCTTATTGGATAAGTTGAGGTAACATTAAGTAAATTTTATTTCCATTACAAGAAGTAGCTTTTGGTTCATTGGTAAAGTTGAATCGTTTATAAAGAGTTCTACTCCATACCACATAAATACTTTATTTATCAAATAGTCAATAACACATTTAAAAATGATAAAATTTAATTTAATGGTCAAATTGTCAAGAACAACTTTAGAAACTCCTAACGATAAGACTAGTAAATAACCCCAAAGACAAACTATCATCTCATCCATACAACTTTAAAAACTCCTAAAAATAAGACTAATAAATTTACATCCACAAACCTTTATCTCATCCAGACAAATACACATCATAATTATTAAACCAACACACATCAAACTTTTTATTAAACTTTAAAAAATAAATCTTATTAAATACATAAACTCAAAAATATATCAAAATATTTATCCTCCAAACAAAATAACAAATTTAAATGTCTCGAATGACAGCTCTCCAAGATTTACCATCACCCACTTATTAAAACCTTAATGAGTAAAAAGACTCTTGTCCCTTCACCGAATGTCTAATCAGTGGGCCCTTTTCCACATTATATGATCCCCACATTATGAAAGTTTCTCACTGTATTTTCACCAGAGGGACCAAAGCATATCTGTGTGGGCTTTCTTGGATAGAGCAGAATCAAAGAGAGCCCAACAGGAAGGTGGGGGGCCTCAGTTTGAAGCTCAAAGTAGATTTCATCTTCATCTGGGACTGCCATGGAAAATACAAGTGCCTTGGACTTGGAGAACAGATCCTCCTTCCGCAGTAATCTTCTGAGGGAAGATCCCAATGGTTACTCATCTCGAGTATACTACAGATCGAATGTGAGTGATGAGGAAGGAGTTCCATTCGAATGGGAAACACAGCCAGGGAAGCCCAAGACTGATAGCATGGAAGATGCTTTTAATGTTCTGCCTCTTAACCCTCCTCCCTCTTTTAGGAGTTCACCGGGGAAAACAAAGTTGAGATCAGTGAAGAAGAAGACAAGTAAGAAGTCCAGGAAAATTCGGGGTTCTTGTGTGGGTTGTAGTCCATTCAGTTTCAAGGTGATATTCTACTTCATGAAAGTATAATGCCCATTGGGCAACTTTCTGTTCTGTTAAGTCTAGTTTGCACTGTCAGTAGTTTGCATTGTCAGTCAACAGTTTGTCAGCAAACTGCATTGCAGTTAATCAGCAGATTGTATGTAGTTCTATTGAACTTTCTATTTAATAGACAAATTTCTCTGAAGTTGAGATTCTACATTCTTATATTGTATATGATCTGCAAATTATTATTTATTTTCTCCATTACTGCTCTATTCCTTCAGCTAGCTACTACTAGACCTGGTTGCTAAGGTCCAGACCAGTGGCTTAGAGACTTTTATAAATATTCGTGTTAATCAGTTTGTTTGGTCATGAAAATATAAGTTAAGAAATTGACTCAAAAAACTATACAGTTAAATCTTGATATTAATATCATAACTTAGCACAACTTAAAAAACTAGAGTTATATTCTGATATTAATATAATAACTTAACACACTGTAAGAAATACATCCTCCTTTATCAACTGAACAAACTGATAAACACAACTATCATAATTTGTTTAACTGTTTTTTAAGTTCTGCTTCTTAGCTACCATGTTTATCATTACATTCCCTTTCTTTTTTTCTAATGATTTGCTAAAGAATCTAGTCTTAGAGATGCAAAATTTTAATACACTGAAAATTTACATACAGAATTTCAGTAAAGTGAACTGTGGTTTGGAAACTCATCTCAAAAACAGGCCTGAAATACTAAGTACTCAGTAAAGCTTGTTTTTGTGTGAATGCAGTCAGCTACTGACTGTCAAGCACTTATGTTGGTCAAAAGTGTTTTTAAACTATAGATCAGTACAAAAATATGACTGTAGACTAGTACAAAAAGGTGACCATGCATCTGCTTATCTGTAGTGGTGTCATGATTTATGATTTCTGTCTTCTTTAACACTTTTTATGATTTATCCTTTCAGTACTTGTTTTAAAAAATTAAACAAATATATAGGATGAGAATACATTGTTAATATTTGACTGCAAATGTGTATGGTGGTTAAGCTCTTCAATTATTTTTGGTGGAAAGACAAATATTTTGTGTTTGTGTGACTGCCAATGTCAATGCAGCAACAGCTAAGGCCTTACAGATTTGTCTTTCATGCTAAGTATTCTGTCAACCTGCTTTTCCTTGACCCTGCAGAGGAATCCTTCCACTTTGCCTCAACACTCTTTCTAACTCATTTGTCTGATTAGTTTCTACCTATCAAATAGCAAGTGCATTATGGCTTGTGGATTTATTTTATAGATTGATTTATTAATTTTGTGTTTTTTTGTTTTATTTAAATTTTACGTTTGCGAGATTTAAACGGTCAAATGGTCAAACAGTCAATAGTAATTTGACACTTTATTTCTATAAAAAAATAGTAAATAATTGTACTACTTTTTATTGATCAAAATTTGTCTTTGACTATTGAAATATGTGGTATTCAAGAATAACCTTTTTGAACAAAGACATTAAGTACTTGTAGTTGATAAAATATATATTGATTTAAATTTACCATTTTAATACTTTGAACTTAGATTATATGAATTGTTTTAATGCAAGTGTGTAATAAACTTGATTCATAAGATACAATTTCTTTCAAAAAACTTGAATACATTTTAAAGAGTTTGAAGAACATATACACCATTCCATTGTTTAAAAATAGATTCCTTAATTAATTATAATTTATATAATTTTTTTTTATATATTTAACATAAAATATTAATACTATAATAAATAATCTTAAAAGATTATCTACTTTAACAATTCAACATAAACTTTGATTAATAAAAATAAAATAATTATTTTTAATATAATAAAACTACTTTCAAATATTTAACCATTAAATCAAAACATATTAAACAAAATAGTACTTAAACATATCACATCAAAGATCATAGAAATTGTGATATGGCACACTTATCATGAAACATGTATATTGCAATAATATAAAGAACCCATAATATAATGATAGCGCAATCAGCTCTTCAAAATTATGTTATGATGAAGACAAAATGTGGAATTCGAGGAATGAATTGATATTAGTACAATTATTAGATTGGTCTATGTAACAAAAATTGAATTTGGTCCTTGTATTATAGCTCATCCACATCACATTTTTAAGTTACTTTATTGATTTACTCTTCAACTATAAGTACAACGAATATGTTAACATGCTTAAATAAACAAATATAAAATCTAGTAATTAATACTACAATAATTATGGAAGCACATTATTATAAAATATATATTTTTTTTTTCATAGTTTATTATATAATTTTTGGATATTAATTTTTAAAATGTAATATAAAAGAATATTATTTATATATATATATATTTAATATGTTTAGTATTTGTATTTATTAAATAAAATTATATCTATCGTGATTATTTAATATAACAATTATTTCTAAACTCACATCTTATAGTCGAAATACAATTGTTTATATATGAACACCTATTCATGTTTCAATTCTTACATTTCTATGACCAAGAATTCTATTGCATCCATCATCTTGTCAACTAGACAAAATCCTATTCGACTTATTTTTCCTTATTAAAGCTCTAGCTTTATATCACATTTTGCATTGAAAACTATATCCCACACCCAGACGATCACTAACAACCAAATAAGCTTAATAAACAAAGGTTAAATGGAAATGAAATCAAGAAGTACTCAAGCAACACATACCACAAACAATAGGAACCTTCATAGCTAGAACCTTCATTAGGTCTTAGAGCTCACTTTGCACAAAATATTATAGCAGCCTTAATGCACCTATTATATCAAATTTTAAGAAAATTAAGGTACCATCTTGTCTCCAAAATAACCATTTAAGTGTAGGCACAATTGACAAAGTTATAGATAAGGTTGTTAAAGCTTCTATAGTTGCAAAGGACATCACCACAACCATATCAAATGTGAAGATGCAAGACAAACACACTAGACAAGGTGATGTACCCAATTATGAGACCAACTAATGATCAAATCACTTAAGTTTGGGTCCATTAATCCTTATCAAATTTTCCTATAATGGAGTATCATGTTTGTAAATGACACACACCATTTCCGTAGATCTTCAATATAAAGAGATTCCTAACATCATTTTGAGGATAGTAAAGTAGTAGCAATTCTAGGGAAGCAGAATAAAAAACCCATTGTAGCTTGAGTTGATATCTCTAAGATCTATTTCATAGTCATAGTTTGATGCCTAGCATGCATTAAGTTCCTAAAGCTATTATATTTTGAATCAATAAGATCTACTTCTTTGTGTAACATTATTTTATTTTGATATATGAACTTGACTGTGCTTATTTTAGATGCTTGGTTAGATAGTCATTAATTGGACCCTCCAACCTTTATTGTGTTAGATGGTATTGGAGCAAGTTTGATTCCTACAAGAGTGTTCATTGGTGAAATAAGGTTTGTGGTTTGTGAATCTTGAAAGACAATCTTCCATGTAAGAAAATCATCGACTATTCTTAACAATTTACTCTATATCTAAAATTCCTCCAATAAGGATGGATAAAGGTTGTGGTGTAGTCCATGTTGTATAATGAATTGAGAAAATATTTAATATGATGAGGAATATTGAGATCTAGAACTGGATGTAGTAGAGGACGACAAAAGAAGAGGTGTTAGAGTTGGCTATGTAGATACGCAAGATCTAGAGGCCAAATGGAAAGAATAAAGAGATTAATATGCAATGCTCAAGATTATAATGAAATTGATTATCCAACCACTCAATATTACAAATGACAACCCCTTGGTTCCACAACCAAGGTGAGACATAAGATGTCATAATACTATGACAAGTGTCTTAATCTTATGATATGAGACAACTTATCATAACTACCTAGGAAATGATAAAATATAGACATGACAACTAAGTTTTCTAGAAAGAATATTAGGACCTAAGTAAACTTAACATGTGAATATGTCTCCTAAGTCCCTAGTAAGGGAATTAACTAGGTACAAGACATTTATTCACACCAACACCCCCCTTAAGTGCAACTTAGGGAGAAGATTATTATGTAAATGACACTAAGATGCAAAGATGGGTCCCAACTACTAGGCCATGTTAGGTACCCATGTACAAATGCAATGTAATCTCTCACAACTAGAGAAAAGGAGAATACCCAGTGGACAAAACTCCTTCCCACAAGAGAGATGAAATTTTTTTTTCTCTCAATGAAGAATGAGAAGGCCAAAACCCCATGCGAGGAAAAAGACCCCCCATAAGAGAGAAGAAGAAGAGAGACCATGCAAGCCCCCCTCAATGGTGAGTCTCCTACAACAATAGAAGCTCGACATTGAATGTTGACAATGATCCAATCTTGCCGAACAACGCTCCTCCCCTTTGGAAGAAACAAAACCTAGATGATATGCAAGATGTCTTTCCATTCCTAAAAGGAAGATGTGGGAAGAAGAATGATATGTGATGTCTCTAAACTACACTCAAGTATCTCCATGTTGATGTCGAACGGTGTCACCCTCCAAATAGGTGTTCTAGGCCACATTGTTGAAGAAGACAATCCAAAATCTCCTAGAGAGGAATGCAGAGCATAATCTAAAGACAAGCATGCATCCTTTGAAGACAAAGAAGCCTCCTCCAAATGTTGTCCAAAAGTATCCACACTCACATCATACTGCGAAGAATGATCATGTAGAGAATGAACAAGAGGGTCAGAGTGTTCTCTCACAACAATTGAAGAAGAATCATCTTCATCAAAGAGAAGATGTATGCAATTGATGGTGTCTCACAAATATGAAATGTGAGACTCAAAAAACAACCCACCAATGTCTATCAAGTATGCATCCAAAGTAGATGTAGTTGGAAGACGATGTAGATCCTACTGCACTGAATCAAAAGAATCCATATCGGTAGGAATACAAGCATCATCAAATGCAATAGTAGATGGAGGAGATGAAATGCAAGACTCAAGAATAGGATTCGATGTGAGAACACCCAAGTTCAAGTAGCTAAAATTCTCCTCAAAATCATGGTTCACACTAGAAGTGTGATCAACAGTTGAAGGAACAATGTCATCATCAGAAGAAAAATATGCAAAGGTGTACAACCAATATGAATGATCAACCATCCCAGTAGCAATAATCTCTCTACTCTCCAAGTCTCAAATGATATTTGAATCATAAGTGAATTCCACAGTCCTCCCATCTCCACCATGTGTAATCTGATAGATGGAAAGAATAATGTTTGACAAATGAGGTACACACAAAACATCATTGAAAGTGTCCTCCCCAACAGCAATAGATCCCTTCCCAATTATACTCATGTATGCATTTTTCTGATCAAAATAGGAGACATAGTACTGTATAGGAGCGAATTTGCACCCCTCTTGCAAAATCCCCTTTTGCATTCCTCCACCTTAGAAAATCAAACCCGACGAAGAAATTCTACATCACCCACCTACCTTCCATCCACTTGGTGCTTGTATTTTGTGTCGGTGGGGGAATTTATGTAGGGGATGCAAGCACGAAATACGAATGTCTGCGTAGTGTGCATATGTCTCAATGATTTAGAGAGAAAGGAATGGGGCATCAATCATTAGCTTTCATTTGTTGTGCTTGTGGGTATTCTTGTAAAATAATCTTGGCACATATTTTCTTAGTTGTGTGTAGGGAGGTTGTTTGGAGTAGATTGTTGAATATTGCATATGCTTTGGTCTGATATATTCTAAACTTCTAACCTACATTCCAATAGGGTTTCTGTATGTCAAGATGTGAACAAGAACTATCCTATCTATTTGTAGAGTCAAATTCCATTACACTAGATACAATGCCATCCTGGTTATCAATACCATGATGCATCATGTCTATGTGTTATATCAAACATAAGGAATGACAAAAAATACCAATCCCAAGATATGAGTAAAACATCCATCTCATCAACATATCTAATAAATTCTTGATACATCATGAACTTGTTGGACTTCTAAATCAATCTCAAAATCAATGGTCAAATCCATTCTTTTTATTTTTCAATCTTTACTAACATTTCTATCCAAGTATCGAATATGTGTAATATATCCAAATATACATGAGGCTACCCATGGTTGATGATTGTCTATACATCATCAAATCTATCTACATCAGACATCTGAGCTTTCTAGTCTTCTTTGAGTTGCATCAATCTTTCATCTTTGTCGAGAGATCAGCCCAAAATTCCAAATTTTCGCTTGATCTCTCGAGGGGGCAGGGAACCAACTTATTCCTTCTGCTAGGGCAATAGTCCAAAAAATTGGATTTTTTTAAATTTTTTGATCTAAGCAAAAAAATTTAATTTGAAAGTGTTAGTCTTTGAACCAACGTAACAGGTACCTCGCTTCAAAGAGGGGAAAAATGTAGACACTTAAAAATATCTTGAATGATATCATGCACTTGAATCTAGTATATTAACAATGTTTCATCCTAAAACCCATCCTCTTTTTGCTTAATTGATTAAATTAGCCTATCTATTTAATTAATTATGTTATTTTCATCTATTAACCTGATTAATCTAATTAGGTTAATTCCTACTCCTTTCATGCTAACCTTTCATCCTGTTAAATTGGATAAATCAAATTATCTAATTTAATCCCTAAGTCCTCTTATTTAATTAAATAACCCTAAGCTATTTGATTAAATATCATATCACATCCCCCTTTTTCATTAAATCATTTATTTAATGGATATCATATAATTCCCCTAATTTGCATAATTGAAACTTTATTTAATTATCAAATTATTAATTAAATCTCACTCTCCCACTTGCAAGGAATATTCCTTGAGAATATTTCTCCTTTTCACATTCCTCAAGAAAATGGAATATTCTTTCACTCTTCAGTCATTTGAAAAAAGGAATATTCATCCTTGTAACAAACTTTCAACAAACTTCTTGTGCAAGTTTTGAAGGTGTGTTTTTTTGGATGATTGTGAGCCCTTGATTAAATATCATCTTGCATCCTCAACCCTTGATGGGAATCCATGATCCATGCCTCCATCTTCCTTCCATCCTAACCATTGATTTATTCTTTCAATCTTGACCATCAGTTTCATTTTGCCTATTCTATAAATAGACCTTACATCTAATGAATAGGGATCCACCTTTTCAGAGCAAACTTATGATGTTGAAAATCACATCCATTTGCACTCACATTTTATGTTTTAAAAGCATTTTAGGTTATTTTGCATGCATTATTAGCTTAGAGCATCCATTAATGGCTTCCATGGTAACTTAGTTGCATCCATTTAGTATATTTTGAAATTAGGGTTTTAATCTTTCAAATCTTGTATACATTTATAATAGCTTTGCATACACTTACATTGATCATCATAACATTTATAATGTTAAAATAGCTTTTATCATGTTTTACAACACATCTTTCACCAGTTTCATCGGTTTTCTTCAATAAAACTGATTGAAACAAGCTCATTATCTAAGGGATTGGGAAAGGGTCACCATTCCACATCAATCTGACACCACTCCCCCAATAGGATAAGTTTCAATGTCTTAGAGTATATGTTTATCAATATTTCATGCTTTAGAATGATAGTTTTAATGGCTTCTTTGTCTTTGTTTACATTGAATGATCTTATTGGATTGATGCTTAGTGGTTTAAGTATGCTTCAAAGTTTGAATCCTCATGGATCAAGTGTAGTTAACCTATACTACATCATCAATCACACATGCAAGATCAATTGTTGGGAAAGTGTGTGATGTGATATGTGATGCAAAATTATGTGTCTGTGATCAAGTGTTGAGATTTGAGTACAAGCATGAGCGCCTATGACTACCAGAAGTAGCACTTGAGCAGAAGGTGTCTACATTTCAATGTGCCTAAAGTTGCTAGAGGTAGTGAGCTGAAGGTTGTGGATGGTGAAGAGTGGTTGTGGTGGTTTCTCCTATTGCGTTGAGGTAGTGAACCTCCTTTTAATAGTATCTTTCTATTCTCTTATATTCTGGAAGAATTAATCTTCCTAGGTAGTGATCCTTTGACAGTGAGCCTTTCTTTCCTTTGGACAATGAGACCTTCCAGTAGTGAGCCTTTTGTAACCGATGTTAATATTCATATATATATGTGAGTTAATTCTCACCATGTTTTTTCCCTAATTAGGTTTTTCCACATGAAATATGGTGTTCTATTGTGTATGGTTGTTAATGTGTTGATGTTTCATTTGTTTATATTCATGCTAATTCTTAATAAGGGTTTATAGATTAATGAGGGTTTGAAGGTTTTAATGCACAACTGATTCACCCCGTTCTCAATTTTCCTATGTATCTAACAATTGGTATCAAATAAGATGTTCCTTGGAAGAAGCTTAACCACTTGAAGTAGATTCAGATGGTGCATAGGAATGGTGTCAAAGTCCATATGTTCGATGAAACAAATTATACCTTCTAGAAAGTAAGGATGGAATCCTTTCTTGTCTCGTTAGGGTTTGGTGTATGAAATTCAGTTGAATATGGATATACTATGCCTACTACTCCTTTGACAAGTGAAGATGATATCAAGGATTATGAGAATAATGGAAAAGCAAGGAGTGTTATCTTGAGTGGGCTTTCTGATTTAAAACTTATGAAAGTGATAAGCTACAAAACCACTAAAGAAGTTTGAAAGAAGTTGAAAAACATTTATGAAGGAGATGCTAAGGTCAAGCAAGAAAAGATACAAAATTTTAAGGCCAACTTTGAGACCCTAAGGATGTCAAAAGATGAAGATATTGCAGACTACATGCTCAGGGTGGATGAAATTATCAATGCCATCAATGGTCTTGGTGGAAAACTGGAGGAAAGTAAAATTGTGAACAAGGTTTCGAGAACCCTTCATAAATCTTATAGTGCTAAAGTTTCTACTATTGACGAAGTTTAAAATTTGGATCAATATTCTAGAGATCAATTTTTTAGTGCTTTAAATACTTTTGAATTAAGAGATTTTGACAAAGATTCCCCAAGAAAAGAAACTACTTTTAAATTCAGAAAGAAATAAAGGATTGATGAAACTGATTTGGATGATCTTGATGAAGTGGAAGCAATTTTTTTAAGAAGATTGAAAAAGGGCACTAGAAAATATAGAGGTAAGCTACCCTTCAAGTGTTTCAATTATGGAAAGATAGGCAATTATGCGTCAAAATGTCTAAGAAAAGTTTCAAATTCCAAACATAAAGATCATAAAGGTAAATCTTTCAAGAAGAGTTATTATGTTAAAGAAGATAATGGTACATCTGATGTTGAGGAATCAAACAATCTAGATGATGGAAGTGATAAATTCTTGTTCATGGTTTTGAATGTTGGAATTAATTCTACTAATCCTAAAAGATATGTGAAGGAAATTGCTCTAAAAACTGGCCACAGTATTGAAGGAACTATGTTTTCTACCTTTCATGCAAGAGAAGAGAGAAACTACTAGATAATTGACACTAGATGCTCAAATCATATGACAGGTGATAAGAGTAAGTTTGTTGAACTTGTGAAATATGATGGTGGTTTTTTTTAGTTTAGTAATGACATATTTGCTAAGATCTATGAAAAAGGTTCAATTAGCTTTGATGGCATGCATAAGACAGAGGATGTTCTTTATCTCAAGGGACTCTGACATAACCTTCGTAGTGTAGGAAAAATGTGTAGTAGAGGATACAATCTAGTGTTTCAGGATGATGGTTTTGAAATCAGAAAAAGAAGCTTCAGAACTCTAGTTGTTGTAGGAACAAGGATAGAAGGGAATGTTTTTCAGCTCAAATGTGTTAGTGGTAAGTGCTTTATGTCACAAATCAATGAAATTTGGTTGTGGTACAAAAGAATGTGTCATATCAATTTTGATAGCCTATTTGGTGCAGGAGCACCTGGCAAAGTTGGAGCACCGCAAGGTTTATGCTTCATTTGAAGTTTTTTGTTATTTTTCATTTTGTTGTGTAAGGTCTTGTGGACCATCTTGTTTATGGTTGAGGACCTTTTCTCCTTAGTTTAGAAGTGGTTGAAGTTGAAGTTAAGTTTGGGTTGTTTTCCTAAAATAGACCTAGGTTGCAAAACACATTGTGTTTTCCAACACTCAATGTTTGGCTGTTCCTAGGCTCGAAAGAGGAAACCTAACTGTTTCCAAGTTGTTAAAAAGATATCTCTCGACCTGTTTGAAGGTTGGAAGAAATTGGAGCATGTGAAGTTTTATCAGGAAAATAGAAATACTGTGATTTTTGGTGTGGAAATTTGTTTACTGTTCTTGTTTTGTGTGACAGCTGCTAGATGATTTGAAGAGGAATTTTTTTGTTTTGGTTAGCATGTAAAGAAGTCTCTTGAAGCATTTTTTGGCAAAATAGACAAGCTAGTTCATCGCATTTCAACTTGTTTAGTAATTTGTGTTTTTCTTTCTTGCTATTTTGACTGGTAATTCTAGTAAAAATGGAGGTTTAGTCCATTTCCTCACCATACCAAGAAGTATGGGCTTGTTGGAAATATGGCTAAACCCCATGTGTGTACATAACTTAGTGGTAGGAGTCTTTAAGAATTATGGAAGCATGCTAAAAATCTTTCCCTAGGCGAGTTGGTCAATACCGGTTAGGGAAAGATAGTGATATGTCAGTTCTAACATGGCAGGGGTGATGAATCTTGGTTAAAGCAATGTGTGCAGTGGTTGTAGGAACCTTCATAAAGGTTTTCAAGAAGGTAGAGTCCTTGACTACTCAACTGGAGGTTGGAAGAGCAAAACAGACCAAGAAATGGTCTTAAAACCCTAGTTTCTTGTAAAATCTGAGTTTTGCCTATGTACGGACAGAGGGGGACCCAAACCTTAAAAATATTTTAGTGTTTGGAATTTGGACCAGGGTTTCAGAAGGGAGTTTGTCCTAACCAGTTGAAGGAGAGGAGTTCTAACCAGTTTTCTTGTGCAAGGAGGCCTAAAAGGGGCTCAAGGCTTGTAGCCCTACCCAAACCCTAAAACAGGGATTTTGTGAAAGCGATAGAGAAGTGGTATATGGAGGTTGA
>VDFB02391796.1:0-16961 GCA_007258455.2 Sequoia sempervirens | reverse complement strand
TCCAATCAATATTTGTGAGGAGAGAGGTTTGTTATATAGAAAAAGAGATTTTGAATCGACGATCAGGATCGTGTTGGAGAATATCTAGATCAACAGTCAACATGTTGAGAGGATTTAGACATGAGAAGATTGTGCAAAGTTGATTGCACAATTAGGGTGATTGAAGAATAGATTGGCTAGTCAGGGTTTTGATTGATCAGTCAACAATTGATTGCTCAGTTAGCAATTGATTGATCAGTTAGGGTTTAGTTAGGAATTAGATGGTTGAGTTAGCAAAATTAGATTGCTTAGTTAGCAATCCATGATTTTCTCAATTAGAAAGTGGGTGAGGAATATTAATTAATTAATTAATTCCTTTTTGTGTTTGATTTTTGATAATTGATTTGAATAGTTTGATTTAATTATTCAAATTTTGGAGGGAAAGTGTGATAATTAAATTATTATGATTTAATAATTCAATTAACTTTGAGGAATAAGGTGAATTAGTGACGCAATCAAATAGCTAGCGTTGTTTGACTAATCGTGACGAAATAAGATTAGATTAGGAATTTATTAAATAAATATAATTTATTTAATTGGTCAAAATGATGAAACGTGAATTAATCAAATAATATTGTATTATTCAATTAATAGTAGAATTTAGGGTTTCAGATGTTGTTTTATGTCGTTTGATGTCGTTCAATGCTGTTTGATGCATTGTGAGATGTCGTGGGATGATTCTAAGGTGTTCTGAGTTGATTATGAGGTGTTCTGAGACGTTTCAGGTTGATTTGAAGACTTTCTGAATTGATTCAGAGTCGTTCCGTGTTGATTTGGAGACGTTCTGAGTTGATTTGGGGTCGTTCTGAGACATTCTGAGTTGATTCAGGGTCATTCTGAGACGTTTCGAGTTGATTCTGAGTTGTTTCAAGACATTCTGAGTTGATTCTGAGACGTTTCAAGACATTTTGGGTTGATTTCAAGTTGTTTCAAGACATTTCGAGTCGTGATAGGTGTTAAGTCAATTTTACATGTCTACATTTTTCCCCTCTTTGATACAAAGTACTAGTTGTTTTGTTTCAAAGATTTTGTTTTTAAGATCAAGTTTTTGAAAAAAAAAATTATGCCCCATTGTGCCCTGGTGTTTCGTGTAATGATGGTAGGACTCTGTGCTGCCCCCTTGAGAGGTTAACCGAAAATTTCAAGTTTTGAGGTCAGGCTCACGACTTTGTTCTATTTCTATTCCAATGTGTTTAGGTCGAAGAATCAGGTTTATAGGTCCTTTGTTTCTTCTTCTGATGTTTCTGATAGCTTATAATTTGAAAGTAGGAATGTTCCCCAAGTAGAAATTATTGTTCCTAGGTGAAATTAGGGTTTCTTGAGGTTTTATATAAGCAATTTGTCCTCTAGATAACTCATTTGTGTTTTGAATCTATAGCTAATTCTTGTCTTTGGTTCTCCTGTTCTATCAGTTTTTTAGGAGAAATGTTGTGATTTGATGGAGCCCCACATCGTTTTGAGCTTGTTCAGGAGGTTGAACGGCCTTCAGGCATTGGTGGCCAGATATGTACCTTCTCACTTTTTTGCTTTCGTCTTGTTTCGTTCTTGTTTTGCGTGTACTAAGTTTTCTAGGTTAAAAGCAAAGTTTCATGATTTTTGATCTTTTGACTTGGTTTCCTCACTTTTGCCTACTAAGAATCCATGCCTTTGACTTATTTCCATGCTTTTGACATATTTTGATGCCTTTGACTAGAATCTTCGCTTTTTTTTGGAGCATTTGCTTGAAAAGCTCACCTTTGATCAGAAAGCTCGCTTTTGACATATATCCTCGCCTTTGACTTATTTCCATGCTTTTGTTTCCTCGCCTTTGCTTGAAAAGCTCGCCTTTGCCTAAAAAGCTCACTTTTTCTTGATACTTTATGAGCATTTGCTCAAAACCCTTGTATTTGACTCTTCCTGTTGTGTTTGACTTTAGCTTTTGCTTGGAACCCTAACATGTGTTCGTTTGTCACCCTAAATATCATTTGTCATCATGTTTTGTGTTATTATGTGTCTCCCACCTATTTAGAGTGAAACCCTAACATTGTGGGTTGAAAACAATTGCAAGTTGGCCTCAGAGTACTACAACCGAGGGAGAGACGTCCTTGACATTTGTTTGATCCTATTGCTCATTTTGGTGTGTTGTAGCGAGATTTTCTAGTGGGTGTTAGCTGTTTGACACTTGGCAGTACATCAGTTAGAGATTGATTTTTTTGAGTTTTCTGATAGTGCAGATCCTATCTCGCTTGTCTTATGCGGTTTGATTTCAGGACTCATTGTTCCTGATAGCTAAGGTCTATAGTTTCCCGTAGGTTGGGGTGTGTGTATTGAGAGTATGCTTGAGCATGGTATGAGGTATGCTTGGGGTCCATGTATTCTCACCCACTTGTACATAGATATGCACGAGGTCATGTATCAGGATGTGAAATCTATTTCCGTAGGTGTTTCACTTTTGCATGTTTGGGCATGGGATCCATACTCCTATTGTTATGGGGATTTTATGCACTATACCTTGCCTGGGGGTCTTCCTTATTGGTGTCGAGTTTTCGATGATATGCCCAGTTTTGTGTGGAGACCTTATTTGGGGTGTGATGTTTGGCTAGAGGATTTGGATCACCTTGTCTATTATCGACAGATGTGTTGGTTGCTTGGTCATTCTGATCTTGTGCTAGAGTGTTATTTACCAGACTGAGTATGTCGTCAGTTTGGGAAGAGACAAGGCCGAGTTCCTGATACTTATGAGGCTCGTTTTGGTTGGATGACTCGAGAGGTTTGTGTATGGGGTCTTCAGCCATATATATATATTACCATTGTTGAGTTCAGAGCACTTTCCCTAGTTGGTTGGAGTTGGTCGATTGGTCCAACAAATCCAGGTACCTTTGATGACTATGATGAGTGGTGGGCCTGCCACATGCCGTTGAGACTCATTGTTCCTGGGGGTGATCCGACTTCAAGAAGATCAAGTATTAGAGGTCATTGTGGGGAGTGACAATGTATTGAGGTCCTCATAGAGCAGTTAGATAGAGCTTGTGATAGGGCTCATCGTGATGGGGCCTAGGGTGATCAAGATGAGCAACCACCTTAGGTACAGGGTCGTAGGTAGGTTTTGGGTCCTCCTCCATCAGTTAGGGATGGAGACATACTATTAGCTTAGATGACCACTGCCAGAGATGCAGAGATAGTGAGATGACAGGCTGCAGAGGCTCAAATAGATATTTTGAGAGCTGAGCGAGATAGTGAGAGTGGTCGACGACATGCTGCAGAGGAATTTGTATAGTTGCTAACTAAAAAGAGAGATACTCTCAATGTAGAGTGTGATCATTATTTGTAGAGGTGTAATTACTATCAAACTTTATATGAGTTTGTTGTTCCCAGGGGTGCTCGGCGTCCACAGTTTGGAGAGCCTAGTTTTGTGGGCGGTGATGGTGTAGTTGGTGGTGCAGGTGATCAGTTTGTGAGACAACCAAATCATTTTGGTGATCTATAGGGTTCTGTCCTTATTGTCAGGGTCTTACTTTTGTACATGATCTTCATGTTGTTTGTTGCTTAGAGGCATATTGTAGACATGTGTTTTGTATGTATATATTCATCGGCCTAATTGAGGCCTCGTATATATATATATTATGATTTTATATATCCTATCACATGGATGATGTACTCTCTTTTTTATGACGATATATATGATATATACCTTCTTTGATTCATTCTCATTTTATGCTCATGTGCCAACATTTATGGTTTATGCTTCTTCTACTAGTAGTGTTGATCTTTCCTAATGTTCTGATATGGGGAGATTGAATCTTCCATCCTCGGGTGCCTCTGAGATGTTTTCACCTTCAGATGCATCCTTTATTTTTCTCTTTTTTGGATCCGATAGAGCCACAAGGTGGTTTTCTCTAGGGGATCATATTTTTATGTTCTTTCTCTCATTTTTGTGACTGGAAGATTCAATCTCTCCACCAGAGTATGCGTCTTGTTCAAGTTCCATGATAAACCCTATTTTGTGGTCTCCTGGTGGTATGTCCGTTCAAAGTCTCATGAACTCCACGATTGCCTCATCATTCTGGAATTGATCCAGAATAGGCGTATGTTGTTGTTAATCCCAATCTATGAGGTATGGGTATTGGAGTGGGAGGTTATCATCTTGATCTACAAAGCCTATGGAAGTGGATGAAAGGGTTAGTATGGCTTGGGTGTCTTTTTCCCATTGAGTGTCTAGGTCATCATTGCTAGAAGTGGGAGAATCATATTTGGTGACGAAGGAAGGAGAATCCCATTTGTATTCATTAGAGTTTGTACCAAAATTGTAGTAGATGTTGGGAATGGTTTGAATATGTTAGAGAGGGAACCTATCAATGCTAAAGTTATCAAATAAATCTTCAATGGGTAAATCGTTGTCTAATGTATGATTGGTATCTAGTGCCTTAACGCTAGCAAAAGTTTCTCGTTTCTTCCAAGAGGTTTGTCTTGTTCTTGGAATAACCACATCTTTTGGCTTATAACCTAGCCCCATATTCTTCTTTCTTTGTTCTACTATGATAGGCTTTGATCGGCCTTGTTTGTGTAGCCCAAGGCCACCCTTTCCATTATATCCTATCTGTTTAACTAATTTATAACCTCTAGTAGTAGGGTCAATTAAAATGGGCTGCAAATTTTTTGGTTCTTCTTGGTCCTCCTTGTAGAACATAGATGAAAATATTTCTTCATCTTGCATGTCTCCCCACCTAGTGAAGATAGTGGGCTTGGAAATCATTTGTACTATCTTGATCTCTTTTGGAACTCCATATACTCTGGGTGTTGGTGGAAGCATGTCGATGCAGAATGCTTGGTTGAAATAGTAATTCCCATTACCCTTGTCAAGTACCTGAATCTTGGCTTCCATTTTCGGTTGGTCACTTGAGGTGTTCTTGGTTGAGGTGGATGGAAGTGTTGAAGGGTCAACATAAGAAAAGGAGTGGAATGTTATGTCATTTCTAGGAACATGTTGGATTTTATTATATTTCTCCTCTAACTTGGCACAAAAATGAAAAGATTCAGGATTGACATATAGTGTTACCTCTTTTCCTTCATGGGGAAACTTTAGGAATTGATGAAAAGTGGAAGGGACTACTTGTAATGCATGGATCCAAGGGCGTCCTCGGAGAAGGTTGTATGGAAACTCAAGGTATAGTACTTGACAAAATGGTTTCTGTTAGGGTCGACCCTATCTGCATTGGTAACCTGACTGTTCCTTTAGAATTTCTTTCTAGGTCATCGTAGGCCCTTATTGTGATACTCTTTCCTTTATCAATCACATCGTCAGAATACCCCAACTGTTTAAAAAATTTTAAGGTACAAATGTTTAAACCTACACCATTATCTATCAGTACCCATTTGACCATGGTTTTATGAACACCAACCTCTATGTAGAGGGCTTGGTTATGGAATGTTCTTTGGGGTAGATCTTTCTCAAAAAAGATTAAATTATTACTTTGTGTGATCTTACCAACCATAGCTTGGAACTAACTAGGATTAAGGTCATTAGGGACTGTTGTTTCTAATTCCTTTTCAAGTATTTCCCTATGGGTAGGTGATAGTTTTAACAACTCCAAGATTTAGATTAGGGCAAGTGTTTTCTCTAATTGTTCCACAATATTGTAGTCATTTGGTGACTTGATTGTAGGTTTGGGTGGTACTCCTTGAATTGTAACTCTTCCTCGGCGGGTCGTTACGTTATAGTTATTATCTCCACCTTGAAGAGTTAATATGTTTTCCCTATCATCATCAACTTGTGAAAGTGTTCCTAACACTATGTCCCCATACGTGTAATTGGTGTTATGGTACTCTTGTTTCTTTCCTTTGTCATTTCCTTTGGTATGGTTCGGGATTGGGTTTGAGTATATTTTTAGGTCCTTATTCCCAAGAATATCTTTGACATCTACCTCCCCTTTGTCGATTACATCTTGGATAAGGTGCTTGAGTCTCATGCATTTGTTTGTGGCGTGTCCTTTGATCATATGGAAGTCACACAAGTCCTTGTTATGCCATGGTGTTTTGAAACTAGGTTCCTCATAGTTTGGAAAATTATTAGTTTTGAGGGGGTTTTTTGTACTAGTTTGCACATGACTGTTTCTAGTGACTCACCTAGTACTGTGAATTGCCTTCTTGATTGATCGTATTGCCTCTGTTGTCCTCCCTGATTCGTTTGTGGGTTCACAACCTGATTGTTCTTGGGATATGTATTTTGGTTATTTTGTGCATTGTTTGGAACATATCTTGTCTATGCTACCCATGGTTTGTTTTGAACCATGTTTTGTGCTTGCCATAATGTCCTAGTATCAACCACTCCATCATTTGTGACATTTTTTTTTTTAGTCCAGACTTTAGGTTTCTCATTTGAACTAGACGGACTGTCTTTTGAGCTATTTTTTTTAAGGGCGCCTCTTGCAATGAGGGCTCTCTCAATATTCAATCCCTTCTCAATGGTTTCTTCAAAGTCTGTTGGACATAACATTGTGAGTTGGTAATTGATCTCAGGTAAGACGTCAGTAATGAATATGTCCACCAATTCCTTGTCAGGAATGGGCCATTTACATCTACTAGCCTTGTGTCTCCATTGCTATAGGTAGGAGATAAAAGATACTCCTTGATTTTGTTTGATTGTGGACAAGCTTGTGATGGTGACATCTTGCTCAATGTTAAAGGAGAAGTGACTTATGAATTTGTTAGACAATTCATCGAAGGTTTTGACTGCTAGTGTTAAACGGGTTAACCATTCCATAGCATGGCCCATAAGGTTGCATGGAAATAGTCTCATGAGGTATGAGTCATTATGTTGTACTTCCATGCATGATACAAAGAAATCATGTATATGGTCTACTAGGTCCCCTCTTCCTTTGTATTTGTTGTCAAACCGAGGTATTTTAAAATTCTTCAGAAAGCATATTGTAGTGGCAGATTGATCAAACAGGAATGGGCATATCTCTTGGATAGTATAGGTTTTCTTTTGATTTCTGGCTTGCATTCCTGCTACCTGTTGGGTGATGGCCTCTAGCCTCATTTCCATGTCCATTTTGGTACTCTTTTTTGTGATTTCTGTGTATAATAGCCTTTTTGTCTCGCCATGTTTGGGTCATATATCAGATATTGTGAAGGTATGAGACCTTGGTAATTGTTTTGGGTGTATAATAGGTTAGGTCCTTGCTGGGTGTAAGGAGAGTTAGCTCCTTGTTGCTGAGATGAAGTGTATTGAAGGTTACCCTGTTGATGCGTTATTGGGACACCTTGTTGGTAGGATGACTGAGGAAGGGTGCTCTGTGGCACACCTTGTTGTTGATTAGGACTAAACTGAAGGTTACCCTATTGATGCGTTATTGAGATACCTTGTTGGTGGGATGACTGAGGAAGGGTGCTATGTGGTACACCTTGCTGCTGGGCAAGACTAAACTGAAGGTTACTCTGTTGATGCGTTATTAGGACACCTTGTTGGTAGGATGACTGAGGAAGGGTGCTCTATGGAACACCTTGATGTTGAGAAGGACTAAACTGAAGGTTACCCTATTGATGTGTTATTGGGACACCTTGTTGGTAGGATGACTGAGGAAGGGTTCTCTATGGCACACCTTATTGTTGGGTAGAACTAAACTGAAGGTTACCCTGTTGATGTGTTATTGGGACACCTTGTTGATGCGTTGACTGAAAAAGGGTGCTTTATGGCACGTTTTGGGGCTGGTATTACTAGTTCAGAAGGGGACCATGTGGTCCACCTTGTTGGTGGTATTGATTGTTCAACGGGGGACCTTGTGTTCCACCCTGTTGAAGGTATTGACTGTGGGGAAGGGGACCTTGTGTTCCACCCTGTTGAAGGTATTAGATGTTTTGGGGTGGGTTAATGTTTGAGGTATTCTGAGTTATATACTATCCAGGAGGAGGATTGTTGTTTGGTGGCTCATACTGTGATGGTCCTCCTTGATATAGTTGTGCCACTGCTGCTTGTTCAACCTAAGTTGGTTTTCTAAATAAGGGGTTCTCTTTGGGTTGACCATCATTTTGTGAGAACACAGGTGGCATGTTTGGCATCTCTAGAGGTTTGGTTATCTGTCTTACAACCGAGTTATCCCCTAAGGGAATAAGGTTGGCATCCTTGAGAGCTTCTACGTTGAAATCCACTGGTAATTTAGCACCAATTTTTGCTAACTTGAAGAAATAGGAGTTTGGATCCTTTCTCAACAACCTATCCATTAGTTTAAGAACCTTAGGGTTGTTGGAATGTTTAAACAATTCATCCTCATTTATTTCTTCCTTTGTGTCTACCTCCTCTATAACTAATTTTTTTGGGTCTTGGTTGTTTTGTTCAATTACCTCCTTCTGTTTGCAATTCAGCTCATCACTGAAGGTATTTTTGTACATAGGCCTCTTTTGTGGTGTTTCCAGATCACTTGGGCTATAGCCCCAAGGGATAATTTCATCGTTTATGGCATTGGTTGGTGGGATAAGTTAGTGTTGGTTTTGTTTGCTTCCATTTTCTTTCTGTGTTGTGACCTCGTGGTTGTCATAAACAGTTACCAAGCTTTTGTGATTGTTTTTCCTGACTTCTATTCTCTGGAAAAGATGTGTCCTATTGGTGCAAAGTGATAATAGAAGTGATCTAGCCAGTTTTGATGGTTGCGGTATCTCCTTGAGAAGAAACCTTCGGCAATTTTTTTTGTAGGGTGATTCTTTGAGAGCCTAAGTATAGGTTTTCATTTAAGGATCTTGCTCTTGCCAGACCTAAGGATCTTTTGCTTGCCAAAAAGCATGAGGGATGTATATTTATTGCCACATAGGTGGTGGTAATATAGGTCTTCCGGCTGCTAGGTCTACCTTTTCTTCCTCTTTGTCTAAGATAATGGATGCATTGAGATATTGGTGGGGTGTTTCATTTTTCTCAAATATAAAGGTTCTCAAATTGCTTATGATGTCGGTTTGGGCACCTTCAATATGTGTGTTACTTGGTTGAAAGATTGGTGCTACAAGGTCTAGTTGTTGAGCTGGAGCGGTAGGTCGCCAGATGGTCATAAGGTGTGATGGTGTCGTGAGGTGGTTATGGTGTTCAATACCCTATCATAAGGTTACTTGATTAATATTTCCAAGAGGATCATACCTATTTCCATGTAGGAGGTAGTAATATAGGTCTTCTAACTACTATGTTTGCTTTTTCTTCCTCTTCGTTTAAGATGATTGATGCAGTGAGAAATTGGCGGGGTGTTGCATTATAAAGGTTCTCAAATTGCTTATGATGTCGATTTGGGCACCTTCAATGTGCATGCGACTAGGTTGAATAATAGGTGCTACAAGGCCTAGTTGTTGAACGAGAGTTGTGTGTCGGAAGATGGTCATAAGGTGTGGTGGTGTTTTGGGGTGGTTTGTTATGAAACTCAAAAACCCTAAGGCTTGAGTGCTATTTTGGAATGTGGCCACTTTCTTTGGAAATCAAAATTTTGGAGAAACAAGGGTCGAACTTCCTTTATCCAGAGGATATGTTGTGGGAAAGATACTTGAACTATTTGTGAGTTCCAAGTAACTGTTGATATCATAGAATTTTTGAGTGAAGGAATGATCCTAATGTTTTGTTGGATTTTGATTTCAAATAAGTAGTATGGGAATAATGGGTGGGAGACTTTGTGACCAATCTAATTTTCCAAGTGTTTGGCTCGAACAATGACCTTATAACTTTAGTTTATCTTCCTAAATGTCAGCAAAAAGATTGTGAGTTTAGAATGGCAATTTGTAACCTCTCTTTTGTTTCCTTTGTGTTTTTGAGTATGGTAAATGATAGAACAACAATGGACTAACTCAAAAGCATGGAATTTATGTGACCTAAATGTCTATAGCTCAAGTTGTGAAATCACAACACCCAAGCCATAGTTACCAAAGTGTTTGCTTTGATCAATGTAACCTGAAAATAAAAACCGAATTGTTCGAAAAACTTTAATGATAAATCCTTTCAAGGAGTGCAAACATAGGGCTTCTATCATAAGTATACACTAATTCAAAGGGTTTGTGGTTTGACCATCTTGTTCAATGTTTGTTTTGATGTGTTCTTTTTCTTTAAATCAAACACATAATTTTATGTCACAATTGTTTTTTTGAATGTAATTGGGAAAGTTGAACATTAACAAGCACTTTACAATCCTAACTCAAATGGATACGTATTTCTTAGTAGGCCTACCAATCATCACCAGGATGATTAATTTGAGAAGATGGAATGGACAAATAGGCTATGTCAAGGAAATGTACTGTCTTGACACGTAAAGCAAAAGAGTCCCTTCCCTATTTGCTTTATTGACTCTATGAACCATGATTCCCAACCTACAAAAACACAAGAAAAAATCAATATGTTAGATCAAATGCATGGTTAGAAACATGATTCCTCAAGAAATTCATTTGAAAGTAAAAGAAGAGGAATGAAGTTAAGAACACAACAAATTTGAAGCAAGAATATCAAATCCTATTCTAAAACCATGCAAACTCTTAATCTCTTGAGGGAGTTGGTGCCAATTTGATGTGGAAATTGGCCCTTTCCCAACTCCAATGGTGTGATGAAGATGCTTGTAGTGATGACTTCAATGGAGCTCCATGTTGAAAATATGCAAAAAACCTAATTATGCTTTGAGAAAATGGATGAAAGTTGCTATGGATTTAAGTATAATAACTTTGCATGAATTATGGATGGATCAAATGAAGGATGAGCTCTTCATTTATAGATGATATTGATTAGAGAAGAGGCAAAAGGGATGAATGTGGGACTAATTTTCAACAAATGAGAAGAAGCCACATGTCATCATGTGAATGGTTGAGGAATGAACACATTTTGAAGAATGTGCAAAGAGGGGGGAGATTCAAATTCAAAATATGGCTTGAAGGATGAGGTGAAAGGTGAAACAAATGCACATGGCTCAAGAAAAGGACATGTAAGAGATTTTAAATGCTTTGTTGGAAGGGACAAGTCCTTTTGGGGGGAGATTTCAAATTTGAGGAATATTCCATCTTTGATGCCATTTTTGAATGAAAATAGATGATTTATAAATCAATTAAATTGATATTCATGTGCAAGTTGCAAAATCTAGAGGATTTGAGTATTAGGATTAGCACTAATCATGATTTGATTAATTTAAATGATGTTAGTTGATTTGACCATTTTGACTTAGATTTTAGGATTTAAATAACTCAAAAATGAAAAGAGAATGATTTAGACCTAGTTAAATAAATATTTTTTATTTATTTAACCAAAGGGGGTGATGTTAGATTAAATTAGATAAATGTTTGATTTATTTAATTTAATTAGATGAAATTTAGAGATTTAATTAAATAATATGGATTATTTAATTAAATAAAGATAGAAAGATGAAATGGCCTAGCTAATTACACAGAGACAATGATTTAATTAAATCAAGGGATTTATTTAATTAAAAGGGGAATTATGATGACTTTAATCAAATAAGGCTATTCAATTAAATGGTTAGACAAAGGGATAATTCAGGATGAAGCGATGTTAGTAGATCAAGATCGAGTGTGATATCAATCTGTATATTTTTCATGTCTACATTTTGCCCCTCTTTGAAGCAATTTACTTGTTGTGTTGGTTCAAAGAATAATCTTGATGAGATCAAAGTTCAAAAATTCTCTAATTTTTCGAATGCCCCACTATTGCCCCAGCGAAAAGAATTACGCTGGTATATTGCCCCCTCAAGAGATCAGGTGAATTTTTTTGATTTGAGGGTCGATCTCTCGACAAAAAGGTTCAAGATCAGTTCAACTCAAAAGTTTGATGTAGACATATTTGATGATGTAGACAGTCATCAGCCATGGCTAGCCTCATGCCTGTTTTGATATATTACACCCACTTGATCCTGATTTGTACCATGACAGTGACATTATTGATGATGAGATGATTATGATGTTTATATGTAATGGATGATATGATGATGCATGGATGATATGGATGCACATGATATGATATGATGATGCTTTTATGATTATGCGTATTTGGTATTTTCAATATTTTACAAATGTTTTGATTTTTTGAATGTTTTGGGGTTTTCTAAGATTTCATGAATGTTTTTGGATTTTGTGTCTCGGGGGCTGATCAAAGACTAGCCTTGCCTACGTTTAAGCTCAGAGACAGCGTAGTTCAGATTCCATGTTTTTTACTTTTTCTGGCTTTTATGAATGTTTTTGGATGTTTTGCATGTTTTGAATGTTTTTGGATTTTCTTGGTTTTTTCAAATGTTTTTAGATTTTTCGCATGATTTTGATGATTTGGATATGGATGCATGTGACGATATCAATGATCTATTTTGGGATTTTGTTGCAAACCAAGCTAAGGTTGATTGATTAGATCAATGGATTGAGATGATAACATTGTTGAGGATACACAACAATTCAAGGACAATGCTAAGCAACACGAGGATTTAGGATGGATATCCCAAGATGATGTAGAATTGATGATGATAGCATTGTCGAGGATACACAACAATGCAAGGATAGTGTTAACAACACAAGTATTAGGATGGATATCCCAAGATGATGTGGGATTGATGATGATAACATTGTCGAGGATACACAACAATGCAAGGATAGTGTTAAGAAACACAAGGATTAGGATGGATATCCCGAGATGATGATGGATTGATTGGATTTGATTTTATCAAGATTGATGAAGCTTGGTTTGGAACAAAATATGTTTTGGATGATTTGATGTGACATTGAAGCACACATTAGATGCGACTGATAGTGATTGTTTGGATTGATGTTTGATGTTTGATGAAGATTGATAAGGAATGTCTTCTCGTCAAAATATGCCATGGGCTAGTGATTTGGTTTTTTGCTCACAAGTGGTGGACCAATTTGATTTCACATTTTCCAATGTTCAGATCACCACATAAGTTGGAGGATATATATCAATATTTATTCCCAAAGCAAGATGTAAATATCTGCCCCCAGTGTCTAGCAATGTATGGAATACCATGGGTGGATGCTTGGATAGGTGTATGGATGGAGGGATATGGATTATCTTGTGAGAAGATAAGGTGTTTAGATAAAGAATGCTCATTTGGATAATGCTTCATGGCTTAGATAATGCTAGGTAGGATAGGATCAATGAAAATGACCCATGTCAAGATGTCTATCATAAGCAAGTCTAAAGTGTGCACCAAAATTTTACCAAGATCAAGATAATTTGGACTATGGACGTAGATGGATTGGATAAATGGTTCATGGATGAAATGGATTTTTTATGGATGAGATGGATGGAATGCTGGATTTATTATGGATGGGATAAGATGCTTTCACCTGAACTAGCACACGTAGATGCTCAATTCTACACATGATGCCTGTTTTCCAGTTTTTCATCATGGTACCTGCCCAAAGTGCCACTGAATTTTCACTAGTGGACAATTTTTTTCTTTACTGTTGAAAATCCTTTTTCTGATTTTTTTTGAATTTTTGATATTTTTTGATATTTTTTTTTTTTGAAAGATTTTAAGCTCATGTTGAACCACCTGGTGGTGTTTATGTAGATACCCTTGTCATAATGTGCCATCGATACCCTACCTGAAGAAGTTATTTTGCTAAGATATATGCACTTGAATACAACTTATGAGATTCTTGATCTACTTTGTTGATACCAGAGTTAACTTTGTCTTTGTGTGCACATCGCGATAGAGTGCCTCCTGAATCCTTATGATAAAGGGTCGTTGCCAATACATGGTCAATGTGAGAATCAGATATCATGTGTGGAGGTGTGGATGGAGTGTGTTTAGGGAAAGGAGATGGATTGGTTGATTGTTTGGAACCTTTGACTCTCCAAACTTGGGAAGATGAGCAATGATGGGTGGATACGGAAGTGTACATGTAATTAGGACCAACTGCTTGATATACTTTGTATGTCGCTTGAGAAGCCTTTTTTTTATTTTGTGGACATCTTTGATGGATAATTTTCCCTTTCTTATTTTTCCCCATAGTTTCTTTGACTAATGGAGTTTGATAGGGATAATCTTTCTTTGTATTCTTTGGTATCCACTTGTATTTGATTTGTCCATTATGCTTCTTTGTTCTTCTTCTTTAATAACATTCCTTGTGCTTTGATTCAAATCTTTCTTTGACGTTGGTCCCAATTCGTGAATGGGGATGGGTGACGAAGATTCGTGATGTGGTCATTGTAGTATTGGCATCGGTTTCATCGTGAAGGATTATTCGTGGCTCCCATTGATGCTTTGAGACATAGTTGCCTGGAAGATGGTAGTAGGTAACCTTCGTCTTTGATTCTTCTTGTTTTGAGATTTCGTTCAAGACACATTCTTTTGGATAGATAAACTACTGGGGTGTGATGTTATTTTTGATTTGCTCCCTCAAGCTGACTTCTTGGAATATCCTATTCTCTATGACCCGCTTTGAGTGGATAATGTTGGATATTCTACATACGTCCCCGCCTAAATTTGAGATATATACGATCCTGGTGTTGAAAACTCAGTTTGACTATAGGAATCACTAACCTTCTCTTTTTGTGTAATAATGTCAGGAGTAAAGTAATCCTATTCTGAATGAAGATCATCTACATGTCCACCCAAAGAAAGTATCTCATGGGTATATGGAGTATGTGCTATGTGGATATGATCATCTTTTATAGATAGGATAGCATCCATTAGACCATTGTCAGTAGCTTGAGATACAAACTTGATCTTGAAATGATTTCGCACTGCCAAACATGCTTTGATCAAATTCTGACATGGGTCACTTAAAGGGTTCTTGACATTTCATTAGTATAGGGCGGGTTTATTATCCTTTGATCTTTGAGGCTTTGGACGGGCGTCAAGTTGAGATTCCTTCAAAGATTCTGGGGAATTTATAGTCATAACAATATGTCTGAAAGGACCATTGCTATCTTGGTGAAAATTCTTTTGATCATGTTTTGAATAAATTTGAGATATGTCCTCTAACTCATAAGGCAATGTAGAGACATTTTCAATATGATCATTGGCTCATGGATCACAGATTATGTCAATGTGGATCAAATAATTTAACATCTTTGAAATAGATCACTAAAAAGTGGCTCTTGATGTATGGTGAGTTGATCATCAGATGGGGTGGAAACATCTTCAAGGTGCTCATTGATGGAGAGATCTTGATCATTGTTTTCAAAAATTATGGAGGGTTTTTCAATGTCTTCAACCATAGGGTCAAATGATGTTGACATTTCTTGAATTGGATCATTGATGGGTATTGTTGGTGGATTTTGATCATGAATGAAAAGTGACTCTTGATGTATGTTAATTTGATCATTGGGTGAGGTGGAAACATCTTCAAGGTGTTCATTGATGGATAGATCTTGATCATTGTCCCAAATAGTGATTATCTTTTGATCAATAAGGTCTTGGATGAAATTTTTGAGTCGAATACAACTTGATGTTGTGTGTCCCTTTGTTTTGTGGAAATCACAATGGTGCTCCTCATTATACCCTGGTAGTTTAACTAGGGGTTCTTGATAGTTCCCATAGATGGGGAGCTTGATGAGATTTTCTTGTACCAATTGTTACAGGACTGATTCGATTGGTCTCCCAAGTGGTGTGTATTTTCATTTGTTACTTTGTGAGATTTATACTTGACCTTGTGGTGATTGTTTTTGGAGATGTGGTGATTGATCTTTGAAATGTGGCGATTGATCTTCGAGATGGGATAATTGGGTTTGTTGTTGATCTTGATCTTGATATCTAACCTCTTGACATTGGAGATTTTGTTCTTGATGTGGTTGTGGACACAACTCAACGCTTTCATGGCATGGTTCAACCAAAGGAAGAGTGTACTGATTTTGGAGTGAAGATATCTCTTGGCTCAATAATTCAATTAGTTTGGCATGTGAAGAAAGTTGTTCTAGCGAAATTTGATCTTGATTTTGAATTTGACTCCCTTGATTTGGCTTTTGTTCAAGCAGATTTGGGAAGTACACTTGTGGTTTTTGCATGGGATCATGGACAAATTGATTTTGGACAATGTTTTGACTTGGGATGATGTTCAGATTTGGCATTATGGGTTGAAATTGAACATTGTTGATGTTGGGAATCACATTGCCTTGATTTAGGTAACTTTTATTTTGCATGGTGTTACCTTGACTTGGAGTTGTTAACATCTTGTTTGGACTTTGAACAATATTCGTATGATTTGCAAACATATCCATCCCAAAGTTTACCAAGTTTTGATTAAAAATGTTCATGTTTTGTAAAGTTGTACTTGGTACATTCACATTTGGCATGTAGGGATTTGATGGGATGATGTTGTTTGTTTGAAGGCTCATACATTGAGTGTTTGGTTGATAGATTTGTAGGTTTGGACTTGGATTTAAATCTACCATCGAGAAAGGTGTTCCAAAATTTTGACTAGGCATACTCAAATTTGTTGTACCATTGAGGTTTGTGGGAGATAATGATCCCATGTACAGATTGTATAAATGTGAGTTTTAAAAATCAATTGGCATTGTGAGGCTTTGATAATTTGGTTGGTTTAGATCACTTATAATGTATGGATCAAGTTTATATTCCATGTTCTTCTTGTGTTTTGACTTTGTTGCAAAAGTGACCTTTAAGGTGTTTAGGACCAATGATGAGATGAAGGATGAAAGGGGTGAATGATATGGGTGTTGTTTTTCTTAGGAACTTTGGATCAATGCTAGACTTTAGGATTTGATTTTGATTGGATAATGAACTTGTAAACCCTAAGATGTTGGATGTGATATTTAGGATAAACTTGTTCAAAGGTGTGTTGATTTAACTAGAGGTATGAGAAAGGATGCATTCCCATACTCTTAATTAAACAAGGTGATTTTGATTTGGTTTAAGGATGTACCCAAGTCTAGATAATAATGTTTCCAAAGCTCTAAAGTTGCTTGTGGGATGGGATGATAAATGTTTGAAATGGATGAAGTGTTTGAT
>VDFB02391795.1:0-43172 GCA_007258455.2 Sequoia sempervirens | reverse complement strand
TTGGGTACGGAATGCCCAAACTTGAAAAGTGAGACTTTGGAGCATGCAATGTGTTGTGACGAAGTTACAAAATACCGCCCAAGTTAAAAAATGATAAAGGAAAGAATTGTGGCAGTTAATCAAAGAGTTAGACTAAGTAACCAAAACATCACCCAAGTTATAAACCTTTATCAAAACCCCTCCAGGTGTCGATTCAAAGAGGGGGGGTCCCAAAAATTTGACAACATTTCTAAAATGTATTTATTTTGGTTTTGTTCAAACATAGATTGTATTTGTGTCTTATGTTAGATGTTTTGATATGCACTATGTGTTAAAGTACACTCCAAAACACATACAAGAATCCCCTATTACCTTAGAAAATAATATTATCTAATTATAAGTGTGCTAGAGAGTTTCTCCTACAACCACCAATCCCAATACTTTCCAAGAGGAACTTTCTCTTTCCTAACCATATTCAGAATGTGCATAAGGAGGCTAAATGGCCTTTCATAGTCAAACAACTTCTACCAAGATACATCTTCTGGGTCATTTGGGAAGTCGACAATCATTTATTTTTAGAGAAAGTAGAATACATTAATAATGTCCAAGCTCTCATTCAAGGCACAACTCATCATGCCCCCAAAGTCCAAAGTAGGGTGAATAAATCAAATAACAAGTTACCATCGAATTTGGGAAGAGGGAAACTTCTTTTCTTTGATAAAGCCTCATAAGGCAACCCAGGCATAGCAGGGGTCAAGGTTGTTCTTGTCTCAGATGGGAAAATATGCCTCAAATATTCCTTTGATCTTGGGACCATTTCCAACAACATGATTGAAGTCCAGACACTTAAACAGTCTTCCATTAGCAATTGAGCAAGGAATCAAAGAGTTGGGCATTCATGTGAAGTCCAGTTGATTATTAATGCCATCAAATATTTACGTTGTAACTGTGCTTCAATATATTAAAATTATCTTAATTTTTCTATTAAGACTATATTTATTGTTGCTTATGATTTTGTTACTCAGCATAATGTTGTTGTTTACTTGCTAACCACTAACCAATTCTCTATGTTTATTTTTCAACTAGCATTCTATTAATATAACACAATTTCTTTTGGGTGGAATACTCTTATTTTTTTGGAAGGGAGCAAGATTTAAGAATTGATTACTTATAATAACATATTTTTTGTTGGGTTTGTCATTATTATAATACAATTATTATTATAATCATGTTTTTAATCATATGATATTTAACATACAATTATATTAAAATAATAATAAAACAACACCTCTGTAAAATTAGACAAAGATAACTTTGGAAATTTGTTGAGGAAAATGGACCTATATGCCAAAGCAATTGGTGCTAAAATCTCTAAAGCAAAGACCACACTTTTGAGTTGGGAGGCTCATAAGTTGGATTGGATTGAGGAGCAGAAATTCCAATGGGGAGGACCCAATAAGATAGTTAGGTATCTTGGGTTACCATTTGCAATCAATCCCAATCTAAAGGACATGTGGGAATGATTAAAGAACAAGATTATAAAGAAATTGGAAGCCTAGAACAAACAATACTTGTCAATAGCAGGAAGGACACAAGTGTGCCAAAAAATTATATCCTCCTATAATGTTTATTATGCCTCGGTTTGAATGTTTAGTGGATATCAAGTGAATGAAATCCAAAAGCAGATAAGGAAATTTATTTGGTTATATGGGAAGGGAAACAAAAGAAGGCATGCAGTCTGCTAGGAATGGTGTTGCCTGGAAAAGCAAAAAGGGGGACTGGGGTTAAAAGATTTGAAAAAGCAAGGGATTGCCCTTGCTATAAAGTGGATTTTCAAAATTCTTGTTGGTGAAGAACCTTGGAAGGTCCTGGTAAGGAATAATATTAGTAATGGTGTCCCCAAGAATGTAAAAACATGGAAGAACCTGCCCTTGACTGATCTTTTATTTAGAAACTTCCCAGTCTCCCTGGTGGGGTCTAATGTTTTCAAAAGCTTGTGGAAGGCCTTGGAGAGTTTCAAAGAAAAGGTGCTCTCTAAATACCCAATTAAAGAAGAGATAAATAAAAAAATCCTTAACAGATCTATTTGGTGGAACATCTTCCATAATAATAATCCATTGGCACTCCTGCAAGGGTGCTCGGCCAAAGATTGGAACAGGAAGGGGACCTCATTGTTCAACAACATCATTGTGAATAGAGAGCTAATCAATTGGGAAGCCCTTAAACAAATTTTTAATCTCCCCCAACCTAATTAACTCATCCTCCTGTGATGGAAATCAAAGGATAAAGCTTGACTAGTTGAAAAATAAAGAAATAACCCACCCCAAAGCTAAAGAGATTTATAAAGCCCTAGAAAACCCCCCTAATATGGCTGATATGCTCAAGAAAAATTGGAACCTTAAAATTAGTCAAAAACAGTGGGAAAAGACCTTTTAAAGAATTTGGAATAATGTTCTTGAACCTAAGAAAGATGGGTTTAAATGGATGTTGTTACAAAAAATACCAAATTTTGACCCCAAAATTTGTCCTCCTATTTGTGATGTGTGTAGAAAAACTGAATTTGTCTTTTATCTATTCTTTGATTGCTCTAAGGAGATGTGGAAATTATTTCAAATTGATCTATCTACATGGGGAGAAAGAAAGGAAAAAAGAATAAAAGAAATAATATTGGGAAATATTGATAATTTAGGAAAGCCTCTTAATTTATTTTGGCTTATTCTTACGTGTGAAATCTTGTGGCAATTATGGAAAGATAGGAATGCAGAAAAATATCAAGGCACTAGGAGGGAACTTACTGAGGCTAATAGAATACTGACAACACATAATGTTTATTTGCAGGTTTCCATCAAACTGGAGGTGTCCAAAGAGAAGTTCCAAAGGCTGATGAAAAATGGTAAGGTAGAGATAAACAAAGAATTGATCCAAGCTAACCAATGGTTGTACTGCAAACTAGCAATGAAGTACCTATTAAAAGATGTTAGCACTAAGTAGGAAGCAGGAAGGAACCTGAAGCAAGATTGATACCTATTATGCCTTGCATAACCACCCCATTTTAATTTTTGGTCAAAATGGGTCCCCCTTGTGTTTGTTTCTCCTTGGTGTTTTTTTTAGGTCTTAGGAGTTGTTCTTTTTCCTCCTAAGTCCTTGTTCCTTTTGTCTAGCGGGAGTGGAACTAGAATAGAAACTAGACTCAGAACTTTGTGAAGGTTCCAAGTTCGGATTTGGTTCTGGTCCCAGCTCCATTCTTGCCTTGTTGGTTTGCCTTGAACCTTTGGGTTCGCTTTCTCCCTTGAATTTTCCTTTTTGCTCAGGTTTCTTTTCCTCTCAAGTGTAGTGGCATCCGCAAATCGGAACCGGGAAAACCCTAAGTTCTGCAAAAAGGTTTCAGTCCGTTTTGCTATGATCTTGTTTTCATTGGTTTCGCTGTGTTTTGTCACCGCCAGTCTTGTTTGGGATTGGTTTTGTTTTTGTTCTCATCTCCTTTTTTGTTTCTCTCTTTTTCTCATTTTTCTTTGTCATTGCCTTTTGTGGAGTGTAACCAAATTAGAATCAAACCCAGAACTTGCAAAAGGTTTTGGATCCGTTTTGGCTTTGATTCCTACTTGCTTCTTTTAGGTTGTTTTCCTTGTCGCAGTACAAAATCGAACCAGAATGGAATGAGGTCATCAAGTCTTAATTCCATTTCAACTTTCTTTGTTTTCACTTTACCTCCGTATATGCGTATGTTGTATTCATCTTTTCACCTTACCACCAACCGCATTATTTATCATAACTCACATGTATCGAAGAATTTAAACCTTATTCCGGTTAATTGGCTCCATTATCTTATTGCCTGTTATTTAGTGAACCAGATCCGAGAAAGCTGGAAGAGGAGCACGATTTGGTCGAGGACAAGCGCCTGCAAGTAGATTCGGATCAAGTTTCATCTTGTTTAGTAGCATTTTGAGGTAGGTGGGTTTTCGCTTCCATTATGTTTTGTTTGTTTTCTCATTTCATGTTTGTAGTTTTCATCGCGCATTCACGAGACCTTTTCTCATGAATCTTCATGTTTCGCTGTCACCAAGCCGGTTTTTGCTTTGTTTTTCTCCTTTCGCCGTTTGATTTCGTCTTTCGATCGCTTTTGTTGGTCTACCCGTCGCTTTTCCCACGGTGGTCTGTGATTATCATGTGCCCTAAGTCTCTCACTTTAGGGTTCATTTTCAGGACTTTGTGCTTTGGGCACCGTGTTCCATTGATGACCCTTTTGAACTTATTCCTGTGTCGATTCAATGGCTTTGATGTTGGGTTTTTGATGCCTTCATTTCTTGAATCGACGGGTTGTGCAAACTAGGGTTTGTGCATCGTCTCTTTGCATATTGTGCCCTAGGTGGCTCGATTCCACCTTTATTTTGAGTTTCCTCATTCCTTCATGTGATCTTGTCCCAAGTCAATATAAGTGTTTGGCTAAATTGGCTTCATGTTTAATAGTAAAGTTGTGGAAGCAAAGCCAAGAACAAACTTAACTCATAAGTATGTGTGTTGTAGTTTGGGTCTGATCTTGATCTCACTCCCAATAAGGTTTTGTCTTGCTTCCATATCCTTTTGCTTTGGTGGAAGCGAAACTAGAATGGAAAACGAACTTGGAACTATTGAATGGTTTTGGGTCCAATTTTTGTTCCTATCCCGGTTCTGATTCTGATACTGACCCTGACCCCGATCCTGCCTTTATTAGATGCTTTCTAATTCCTAATCTCTTCCTAGTTCCACCTCCGATAAGTTTGAAGTTTCATTAAGTATGAAAGGCTACCTAGGGAAGGACAGGGAAATATCAAAGGTAATCTTCTAATGTTGATTTTCATGCTTTTTATTGGTCTAATCCAGGGTTGTTTTGCAAGAATAAGCAATGTCAGGAGCATCTAGAAAAGTTTCACAAGTGGAGGGCCAGGATATTGAGAGTTCAAGGAAATTGAAGCCAAAGAAGATCAAGGTGGAGCAACTACCCTATACCTTGAGATGCAAGCACAAGAGTGCTACTCTCACTGCAAGCAAGTTAGACTCAAAATTGGCTAATATCACCGATATTAATCTAGGCCCATTCAACTAAGAGGAGTTTTTGTTAGACATTTTCTCTAAAGATGTGATTGGGAGGACTTTGAGGATAGCCCAATCTGGGCTGGCACATGTGACTATTTTCACATTATCAGTCTAGTGCCCAGAGCTTATAATCACAACAGTAGAGGCTTACAACCCTACAATAAGGCAATGTGTGGAAATTCAAGGCAATGTAATCATTGCTCTCTCCCTACAAATGATGAAGTTTATGTTCAATGCACCTACCCCTCATAACCCTAAGTTACTGAATGAGGCAGAGGCATTGCAATTGTTCAGCAACAATAAAGAAACCAATAGGGCTCACATGAATAAGAAATGGTTAAAGGTTGAAAAGAAGTCTCCGACTAAAGTGACAAATCAACCTAAGAGGGGAGACTTCCAAAAGGATATTGATGATTTGATCATGATGTTGTCTAGGGTATTTGGGAAAAGAGATTATGCATGCTTAAAGGAGTGGATGTTTCCTTTTATTGAGGAAATTTTGGATGGAAAGCAACAATTTGATTGGGAAATGATCTTGTTGGACAACCTACACGATCAAATGATTAACGTGAATCAAACAAAGACCTTATTCATGACTTCATATGTTGTATATGTTTCTGCAAGGATGGGTATATTTCCTGGATTAAATGCAGTAGGAACATTAGGGGAAGCTCCTGGACAGAAGAAGGCATGGGAAAATTATGATCAATTAACCTTGAAAACATCAGAGATGCATTATAGAAGAGTTAATGATGCATTCCTTTATGCCATCATTAACCAGTTGACTTGAGATACTGGATGCAGGTTGAGTAGAGATGCCATGGCTTTTATTATTGAATGGAGACATTGGTATATCTGATACCCCAAGTTCTCTTACTTTCGGTTGGAAGGATTTGATGGATATCCTCACCTACTCCCAAGATGTTGCAATTATAGGATTGTCCTCATGGAATTCATATATCAAGCCTTGGCGGTCAATGCCAAGTTTGCAGGTAAACATAAAATAGGATGCCACAAGTTTCCCATGAAGTTGGGGGAATATAGTTGTGCTCATCTTGTGGCTGCAAAAGCAGTATGTGATGAGTCGAGTCATTTAAGGTTGGGATTGTATACATCCCAAAGGAATTTTGATCCAAAACATAAGATGAATGGTTTGCTTCCTACCATTTTTTAGAAGCATTTTAATATATTAGAGGATTTTTGGATGGATTTGCAAGATGAGTATGATGTTAGAAGGAGGAGCTATGAAATGCTTCCTATTCCATTGATGATTGAGTTTGGGGTAAAAGAGGACATTCCTGATACACTATCTGATGATGGTGTGGGTTTTTATCTTGGCTATCAAATAGAAAACATTGGTACCAAGAACTTGGATCCCATCGATTGGGATGAGGAATAATTTATTGATATTAAATAGATTTCTAGGAAAAAAATGGATAGAAGTATGCAATGGGTAGTGATGAGGATAAAGGATCTAGAGGCTCAAAATTCAAAGAAGAGGAAAGAAAAAGGCACCCAAGGATACAAGAGAACAAAGAGGAGAATAGCTCCTAAGGAGAAATTAGAATATCTTCCTCCTAGGTCTAGAGGAGAGGCTAGTCGAGAAATACCTGCCCTAGCTACTCATGAGCCACAAGGAGAAGAAGCTACTACTATTGGTGAAGGAACTTCATCTCAACCTCTCCTTCTAGAAGATTCCACTAGGGAAGTACCTCAAGGAAGCCTTCATGATTAGGCTGAAAAGGATAAACAGACAGAAATGGAGATTGAAATTCATGAATTTGGTTTCGATTATGAGGCCACATAGTCAGAGGATGAGCCTGCCAAAGTTGTGTCTGCTAAGAACATTGGAAATATTGAGGAATAACATTTGTTGACTTCGACGGATCAATGGAAATTGTTTAAGGATTGTAAGAGAGAAGAAAATGCCAAAGAACAAGTTGAGGCACTTGCAAAGTAGAAAGAAGTTGATGCTAAAGCACAAGTTGAATCACTAGCCAAACAACATGAATTAGAAGCTAAGGCAAAAGATGAAGAGCTTGCAAGGTATTAGAAGGAGAAGGAAGATCTCCTGTAGCAACAAAAGGAGGCAGGGCTAAAACTCAAGGAGGAAAGAGATAAGTTAGCTCTATTTCAAAAAATCCATGAGTTGGAAGAAGAAAAATATTAGCAAAGAAGAGAGAGAGAATCCCTTGAAGCCAAGTTCAAGGCTGTAGAGGAAGCTCTAAGAAAGAAGGATGAAGAGGAGCTCTTGATAAAGAAGTTGGAAGCAGAAGAACAAGCCAAGCATCAACAAGGGGTAGATAAAATGTGGGATATAGTCAAAGAATTAGAGAAACAAAGAGATGAAATGCATGAGCAGAGGAGATTAGAGGAGGAAAGGGAGAAGGCTGAAAATGAAAGGTTCGCAAAAGAAGTTGTAGAAAAGGAGCAACAAAAAGAGGTTGATTCTCAACCTAAGGCAACCATTCTGCAACCTCTCTCCTCTACCACAACTTCTTCCTCACAATAAGTGGTTACTACTCTTACTTCCCCAACATGGTTGAAGCTCAACCTAGAAAAGAAACAAGTAGTCTAGACCCAACCTTTGAACTAGGATTACATGATGAAAGAGATTGAGAAGGAGAGGCCTAAGAAAAAGGATAGAGTCCTTCAATCCACTAGGATGACAGATGTTGGAGAGATTGTGGATGGATTTTCCATTCCCATGGTAGATAAGGATAGATCAGAGATCTAGTTAAGTGATTATCAGCTAGGTACTGTGAACTTGGGAAGGTCTACAAGAAATCAGCAAATGGACTTAATTGATATTGTAGCCTCCTCCACCAAGTCAAGAATGGTAAAGGATAAGCAAAGGAAAGATGAGACTAAGGCTCAATTAGATCAATTAGATAAATTCTTAAAGGACCTATAATCTCCTATTTCTATAAAATTTTCTGCTCCTACAACTCCCATTTTGTTAAGTAAGAAAGAATCTAATGACCTTGTTGAGATGAGGAGCAAGGTGGGGACGTTGGATAGACAAATTGATAGGTTGAACTGAGAAGTGGAGTTGCTTTTTCAAAGTTGTAAAGTTCATGATGATGCATTGGAGTTGGTTGGTGACATGAATTCACATGTTGAGGATTTTGGGACACAAGAGGAAAAATATAGAGAACACACAAAGAAGTTGAAGGACATCAATAAATTGTCAAAACAAACTTTGTTGGAGTAGTCCATCCTTGAGGAGGATAATGCAGACTTTATGGAAAAGACCTTCAATACTATTAGGTTTTGGTCCTCAATCATTTTTTATCATAGGAATGAGGTACAATAGGATACCAAGGATTTGAATGAACAAATTGAGGAGTTTGGAGCAGTCATTGCTATGCTTGTAAATGAGGACATCCCCTTGAAAGATGACCTCCCTTTTGACAAACTTAAGGAAAAATGGAATAGTAGGTTTGAGGAGGTAATGTACAAGGGGGGCGATGGTGATGAATTTTTGATTGATAGACTAATGGAAATCAAGGAGGAGATAAAGGCTTCTAGAAGAGAACTTATTAAACTTGGGGATATGCAAGAGTTTTCTTCTATAGAATTGAAAAGAGTAAAGTTTGCAGACAGTTGGGTGGATGGGCTAGATGAAGATATGCTCCAACAAGTGTTTGCTAATTATCATGAGTATATGCTTGCAGAAAATGTACGAATAAAGTGGTAGTGGAATATTCTATTCGTGATGGACACCTAATGACATGGTCAACTGGACAACTCTCTCTCTTTCTCTCCTATTTTGCAGGATCATGACATCACTTCAACTGGAGGTTCCCAATAGTTCTACCTTCCCTCTTTGTGCATCAAATTTTGATACAAAGTCATCAAAAAGTGAATTGAAGATCAACATGACAATCATCTCGTGCAACTCCAATGATTCCCTAAATTTGTGGATCTTAATTTTTGATTGGAGGAATTAGTGTTAGGGCTGGTCTATATGTAATTTTTCTCTCCATATTGTAAAGGTTGGCTAATTGAAGGAATATTAGCATCCTAAGGAGAAAGTTAGGATAGTTTTTACAATTTCAGAAACTCTTTTTACAACTTTATGCAAAGACACTTAGATATTTTTACAGTTTTCAATATAGTTTTTTTTATGTTATTTTCAAGTTTCAGTCTTAATGGTAATGTCAATGAACAATATTCATTTGTATGCTAGTAAATTTTGTGCATAAATGTCTCTTATTTGGTGAAAATCAATAGAAGATTTTGAATTTGAGGCTATTTTCATTGAGTTATCTGTGAATGATGTTTTTGTGTGTTCATTGATCTATGAATTTTAATGATGAGCTGATGATATGTTCTTGTTAATTTTGAAGTTTATGAATGGTGAATGATCTGTATGTATTTAATTTGCACTATGAATGAATGCAATGATATAGATTGTGCTATATATTGTATCATTTTATAGTTTAGTTGTTTGGAAACAATGCTCATTATGAAGTTTGTATGTCTGAAATGAAGGAAATTTACATTCATGTTTTGTTGTCCTGAGCTTTGTACTATCTTTTGATATTTGTTTACACCCCCCAATGTTGGAAGACTAAAATCACTTAGAGGGGGGGTGAATCAGTGATTTATGAAAGCCACAATAATTTTTTTAAGGAGCAATGATTTGTGTTCACTTTTAAACCAAGAAAACAAATGACAGTTTGTGAAGCAAAATTGACTTGTGTATCAACTAAGCATATGAATAATACATTGGTATGGATAGACTTAAATGAACTATTTATGCTTTCACTTGAATAAAAGTTCATAACATTAACAGTACAACTTCAGTATAAAAATTTGCAGAAATGAAAAGGAAATCATTCAACTATGAACTAATAAGGACAAACATCACAATCTAGCAATATTATCATAAAAAAGCAATGACATTATAAGACCATGAATTTGATCAGTGGAAAACCCTCTTGGGGTAGAAAAACCACTCCAAAATGATGCCTTACTGGCTTAAAGAAAACCACTGTTTACAATGCCTTATAGGCAGAATTTAGAGCACCCACTCTAGGAGCACCAACCCCTTACAAACTTAGGAACACCCATTCCAAGAAGCACCAACTCCTTACAAACTTAGGAACACCCATTTCAAGAAGCATCGGCTCCTTACAAACTTAGGAACACCCATTTCAAGAAGCGCCAACTCCTTTTAATGCACGACAATTATAGCATCCTATCAAAACCCTAGAAGTGCAGATTTTGGAACTCTAGAATTTCAATAGAAGACTATGTATATTCTCATTAAGCACATTGAAGAATGTTGTGTATTAACATTTTCCTTCAATACAATAATATGAGAATCATAATAAAATATTTTCAATGTAAACCCAGTTTCTTGTCACTATAAAGATAAAGATCTAATGTTTCACAAGAGCATTTTCTCTTCTTCTCCGTAACACCAGAAATACAACAAAACCTTCTTAAATAAATGCACAAGTATCTCTGTAAATAATAATCTTTGTATGCGGTTGGAATAACTGTAAACCAACGTGGGTTAGGGTTACAAGAAAAGCCCTAAAGATTTTTTCAACTAACTCTTTCAAGAATCATATGTTCTCATATAACTTTATCAATATTTCAAGATTGGAATAACTGAATGCATTAACCCTTTATTTGTTTGCTAAGAAATAATCAAAGGTTTTGAATAACATTAACCACTGAATCTTCATAACAAATACTTTAACAAAGAAATAATGTTCCAAGCCCGTAAATTGTATTTACTTTAATACCTATTTAAGGAGGAATGAAAATAAACAAATACCAGAAGAACCATTTCAAAACTGTCCAGCTAAAGACCTCCATCTATGAGCTTTACCTCTTCACTTTCAACTTCCACAGTCAAGCATTTTGTCAGAAATTTGCAACTATAAACTCTTCACAGTGGCAGCTAGGGTTTCTTATTTTATACAATGAAACAATAATAACTTTGCCCTATATTTCCCCCAAGTTTGTCGAAGACTTCTACCAAAAATAATACACAATGATTAAAATCATTTTGAAGTCCAGTGGGAAACAACAACATATCACATGATTTAACCAATTATTAAAATTCTTTTGAGACCATTGAATTCTGACACACATAATTAGTTCTCAAAGAATGTTGAAGCCACATAATAGCCTTATTGACAAAAATAATCACATTGATGTAATAGTTGTTGTCGGTGAAGTTTAGTCACATGTATATTGTGACTCATCATTTAAAAATCACTACAACAATACCTTTACCAAATCTTTAAAAAAAAAAAATTAAACTTTAATATGCCTGACTCTTCAATGTCTAGAATACCCAACAAGGGATCCTTTTGTTTTGCTTAATAGAAGTCCCGTGTCTCTTAAAAGTGCTCAATGCCATTTATGGTGTAAATGGTAGATATTTCAATATCCTTAGCAAAGGCCATATCAACTAAGAGATCCTTAAGAAAAAATATAAACCAATGTAATACAATGAAATATAAGTTATCCAAAGTCTTATGACTTTCTATGCTTTATGCCAAAATGTCTTGAAGACCCCTTTAGAAAAAATAACCAATGAAGAGAATATATACAAGTGACTTGAACTTGTAATCTACATCTTCTTGTAAACTTGTATGTTTTGTGCAAACATAAAAAATGCCATTCATATCACATTTGAACAGTCAGCCCATATAAAAACAAATTTTCACAAATGTATAAGCAAATGTATACCTCAACAAGAACTTTCCAATACATATGTCAGTCAGAGTATGCATGTCACTATCCATGATGTCTAAGATGCCCGATCAAAACACATGTTATCATGTAGAACTTGACTCATAGCATCCTAAAAGATAAACACTATTAGTACAAATATGCATCAAGAGCCGATCAAAATGATGTAGAAAGGGCCAAGGAAATCATGATATAAACTGAACCAAATCATATTCCACCACCATCCCAATTGTATAAACTGTGTGCATATATTATCCAAACCAGGGAGTTTTGTCACAGTGTTACCAAGATGTCAATGACACAACATATGTCAGAGATACATATCATTCAAAGACAAATTGAACATGAGCAACTAAATACACCATCTGCATATCACGGGAACCAATCCTAACAATGAATGAGAGAATGCATCTTGCATCAAATGCCAAACAACCAATCAACATCCTCAAAACCAATCTGTACATCATATAGTTTGTCAATTTCAATCAAAGAAAACCATTATAAGAACCAATTTTATCATCAAGGAAAAACATCACACATCACAACAACTGAGAGTCAACACCCAAATGTAGATTAATTTATATGATGAATTTTGTATCCCTTTTACCAACAGGCCCCTTGAACATTATAGTTGCATAAGCCATTGAACAACGTTAGCATAGTGGAGAACCAACTACAAAGACCTTGGAAGATAGGTTGCTTTAGGTTATCTATATTTTTCATGAGAAATATGGTAGAAATATTTTGTTTAACGTTGGTGTGTTACATTGACCATCAACAAATCTAGCGCTAGAAGGAGGGCCTGAAGGAAGAAAAATGGCTCGAATTGGGTCATTTTCACTAGAAAGGTTTGAAATAGTTCTCAAATCTTCCACAAATCTAGAACCATTAGTTGAACTCCAAACCCCTGTTAGACCCAAAGCCCATAAATTTTTTATCCCACCGTTAACACCACCACTTACTCCACTTGGGTTTCCACCAACACCATAGGTGGCACAACCAAATCCACCGCTGCCACCACCTATGGCCTTCTTTGCCAACAATCCTTTGCCATTGGGAGTCATTCCTAGTGGCATACATGAAATGCCAAAGAACCTAGAGAAATTTACCCCAGGTATGCTTATGGTGAGTCAAGAAGTGCTAAAAAGTGCATACATGCATTCAAAGATGCTTGTACCCATGCTCAAATTTCCCACCATGATGTTTCATGTAGGTTGTTTCCTTATTCATTGGGAGACATGGCTTATAACTAGTACCTAAATCTGCCTACTGGTTCAATATTGAGCTGGAAAAACCTAGAGGAGGCATTTATTAATCAGTGTCAGGTTTACGTTGATCTCGCAATCTTATACCATCAGTTTACCACAATCAGGAAAGAGCCCCATGAACTGTTACCCCTGTTCAATACCACGTTTCAGAGGATGTACAGTAGGTTGCAAGATCCATACTTGGTGGCTGAAAATATTGCCATCCAAGCTTTACCTGAAGGCCATAGATCCCTTGATCGGCCTATTTTTGTAGAGAATATACAATGAAAATGACATTAATTCCCTTTCCAAATTTTACCACTTGGCTATTGAACTGTAGTAGTAGATTAGTTCACAAGCAGGAGGTCTAGGAGGATTTTTCCCTCCTCTAGGATACTCCCAAGTGCCTAATCCTACCCTATTTTTTAATACAATCTCGTGGATGTCTCATTCTGCATATGGACCCTTATTTGAGTTACAATCCCCATCTCAACAATTATTCTTTAGTGGCCCAAATCCTAACCCCTCGCAACAGGTTCAAAATTCCCATAATCATGCTAGAGGATATAACCCCATGACATATACATCAACTGCAACCACTGCAAAAAGTGAATGTATTGCTCACCTGGCAACAAAGTTGGAGACCCTTAAGAAAACATTGTCTTAGCTGACTAATGAGATGGCACAGCTCAAATACAACCCCACTCAAAATCAAAACCAAAATCAAAACTACCAAAATTAGGGAGGTTATTCCATTCAAGGTAGTTATTCCAATCAGAACGCCAATCAAAATTAGAGGAACTTTCAAAACCATAATTCCCCCAATCAAAATTACCAAAACCAAAATAGGGGATACAACCAAAAATCCAATAACAACAGAAAATGGAATACTAGGCCAAACAATGGGGGAGTTTCTCATAACTATCAAGTTGGTGATGACAAACCACATAATGCAAATGTTGCAGATCTTAATTTCATGAAAAACTGGTGTAGGCTACATGACACTGTAGTGGATTCTGAGGTTAACTATCCCGAAATGGAGAAGATGGTGAAGATTGCACAGGTTGATGCTCTGTTGCAAGGTGCTCCCAACAAGTTAGGTGGATCCATAGATATTTCCATGGCTTATGAGCTCTTTGATGAGGAATCTCCATTCCCTAGTCAAGAAGAAAATGAACTAGTAGAAGATGTATATGATGCTCAGGACTTCCAATCCAAAGGAGTTCATTTCCTGAGGAATTAGAATAAAGGCATGTTCACCACATATTCCCCTCCAAACACCATGGTTCCACCCAATTAGAATGCAAAAAACAACCCGCCTTCACCAAAAGGTCCACCAGAATCTCAAAATAAAGGTAACTCATCTTTTGTTCCTAAATATCAAATGAAAAATGACATGGAGTTTGATTTTATTTCAGAGATGTAGAAAAAAAAGAGTTCACTGTATTTCTTTGACATTATAAAGTGGTTCCTTTACTAATGAGACATTGTGTTGAGAGCTCTGGAAGAGGCAGATCGGTCAAAAGGAAAAAATAAGGCGACTCCAACAAATGAAATGAATGCAACCCTATACAAAGGTAAGATAGGGACCCCACCATTCATTTTAAGCCTGAGAATCTTCAGAAAGAATTTGCATAACTGCGTCTTGGATTTTGGAGCATCAGGTAATGTCATGCCCTTTTCCATTTGTAAGAAGTTAGGTTTGATTCTTCTTTAGACTCACAAGAAGGTAATTCAGTTAGATAAAACTGAGGTCAATGTGGCAGGGGAACTAAAAAATATTCATGTGCAGGTTGGATCCGACCCACATATCCAAACTTATATGGATATCCAGATGGCTGATATCCCTAAGAAATATGGTATGCTTCTAAGCTGAGACCTAATGAAAAGCATTAGGGGTTATCTATCCTTAGACTTTTCACACATGTGGCTACCATGGAAAGGGGTGCCAACACAAATTAGGATTGAGAGTGAGCCTCGGCTCAAACATATGATCATTGAGTATAACTGTCATAACGAGGTAGCTTATTTTGAAACTGAGATAGGGGTATATAAAAGAGAGGAAATCTTGACCTTATCAATGTTCAATCTTGATAGCCTACAACCTTTAGAACATAGTGACGCAATGACCATTGTCAACCAATAGGTTTTGATTAGAAAATTGCAACAAGATAGGTTGGTTCTTGGAGAAGAGGTTGATCTATGGAGCTTACTACTTCCTAACTAGTGCAGAATTCATTACCAAAGTCATTCTGAGTTGACATGCCAACCTTGTGTTGATATTCTGAATCATGTCTTTCAGTCTGAGGAAACTTGTGAGTGTCAACCTGAAACACCTCCTAATCAGTTTTCCTTTGAGGAAAGTGATGCCATTATTTTGACACGAACTCATACTACATAGGAAGAAGTCCCTCTCCTAAGAGGAGAGACTCAGATTTCATGTTCTGTCTTAGAAAATGAGGTTGTAGAATCTCAACAACTATCTGACACACCATCCCCTGCTAATCTTCCAATTCCAAGGGGGTTGCTGAAACCAATTACTAGTTGTAAAACCACTAATCAAGATCAGGGTCAAGAAGAAGTGCCCCCACAAGTCCCAAATCTGAGTAAAATATTTGATGAGCATGATTCATACCACTCCCCATGTCTAGAAGTCCTAAACCAATCCGAGCCACCATCTACTTCTTATGAACAATTACCCTCAGCTTGTCCTAGGAAAGAAATACCCACCCCGGATCAATTGTGGGCCCTCAAATTCAATGGATCTAAGTCTAAATTAGGAAGTGGGGTGGGAGTTGAACTAACAAACCTAAAAGGGAAAAAATACTTTGCTTCTTACAAGTTGTAGTTCAGTTGTACCAACAATGTGGTAGAATATGATGCACTAGCTAGAGGACTGATGTTTACGCATCATAAAAAGGTTACAGCTCTAATAGTCATGGGAGATTATGAAGTCATTATCAAGAAGGTTCATAGTCAATACATCTTCCATAACAAGAGGTTAGTTGTGTATAAAAATAGAGTATGGAATTTGATAGAGTACTTTGATGCCCTTGGGATCAAGTTGATTCTCAGAGAGGACAACCAGATTGTAGATGTGCTTTTTGTTGCTACTAGTACCTTGGAACCCATGCAAGATTCCAAGTTGAAGAGAATTTTAGTAGAGTTAGTATCGATCCTAGCTATCCCAGATAATGTTCAAAATTTTCAGGTATTTGATGATGACCAACATATACTTGCCTTCTTGGCAAGCTCAGATGTCTTTGAAGCGTAGATTATTTATGAATTAGACAAAGATCAAGGAGAGTGGGATCCAGGAACATGTGATGCAGAAGGGATAATGAACCTGAAAAAAAACAACATTCCTAAGGGAATGGTAGCATTAGAGAGGATCTTCGACTCTGATCCTCGAGCTCGTGAAAAGCTGCCTACTGATGCTGATGGAGGGAAGTATGAGTTAGTCAACTTGGTGGACTCAGGCCTTGAGAAGAATGTTTTCATTGGAAAAACTTTCCCCAAACATAGTTGAATGAAAATCCTGGCAGCATTAAAAGAAGATATAAAAACCATCGCCTGGGGATACGAAGACTTGAAAACTTTTGATACATTAGTAATGACACATACTATCCCCTTGAAGCCTAAAGCAAAGCCTTTCTGCCAAAAGCAACACCCAATGAATGCCTTGATCGATCCATTAATTTATAAGGTAGTGCAGAAGTTGTTGTCTACAAGGATAATCTTTCCAGTAAGACATTTGACTTGGATATCTAACTTGGTTCCTATTCCCAAAAAGAGCAGAGAGATTAGGTTATCTTTTGACTTTAGAAACCTTAACAAAGCATCAGAGAAGGACAATTATCACCTTCCTTCTCTAGATGAGGTGTTGAAATTAGTAAATGGTTCCCAAATGATGTCGTTCCTAGATGGATATTCAGGATACAATCAGGTAATGGTCAACTACGAGGGTAGGATGAAGACTACCTTCACTACCAAGTGGGGTAAATTTTATTATGCTATTTGGTCTTATCAATGCTGGAGCTACCTTTCAATGAGCGATGGATGTGGCATTCAAGGATTTGGTAGGAAAGTGTATTATTATATACGTGGATGATTTAACTGTGTTTTCAAAGAATAGAGAAAACCATGTTGCAGACCTGTCAAAGGTCCTTCAAAAGTGCATAAGTTATGGAATCTCCCTCAATCCGAAAAAGTGTGTGTTCAGAGTTTCAGAAGGAAAATTACTAGGCCACATAATATCAGAGAAGGTAATTTCAGTTGACCCAGACATAGTGGAATCCATTCTAAAACTGACCATGCCTGGTAGAAAAAAGGAGATGAGGTCCTTTTTTGGAAAGATAAACTTTGTACAGAAATTCATAAAATGGGTTTGTGGAGATCGTCAAAGCCCTCAACGAAATGATGAAGAAGGGTGCTAGGATTGAGTGGAGAAATGAGGCTAAACCTACATTTTCACAGATTAAATAGTTTATTTCAAAAGCACTAGTTCTAACTAGTCCTGACTATCTGAAGCCTTTTTATTTATATTCTTTTGCATCTTACCATTCTTGTGTTGTTGTTTTAACACAACAAAAAGGTGAAGGGGATGAAAGGCCAATTGCTTTTATGAGTTCTCCATTCAAAAATGTTGAAGTTAGATATCCGCCCTTGGAGAAATAGGCTTTTGCACTAGTGCGAGTTGTCAAGAAGTTCAGGAATTACATCATTCATAGTCAAATTATTGTCATAGTCCCTGACCCTGTTGTGAAGTCTCTTCTTATGCAAAGTGAACTGGGAGAAAGACGAGGAAAGTGGATGGAAATATTACAAGACTTTGACCTTGAAATCCACCCGATGAAGCTAGTCAGAGGACAAGGCTTATCCAAGGCAATGGCAGATGTTGATACTAAGATTACTTGTCAACAGTACATGATACATTCATTTACAAATGATCCTTGGTACATTGATTTGATCTTTCTGTTGCTAAATAACAAATGCCTTGATGGGATGAACACCACTCAGAGGAGAGCGCTTAGGCTGAAGAGTTACCACTACATGCTCAGAGGAGCTTTGTACCGAAGAAACTTTGAGGGCATCTATCTACACTGCCTTGACCAACAGGAAGCAAAACAAGCCATAATAGAATTTCATGGCAAGCATGGTACTGGACATGGTTCTGTTGATTCCATGGCTCACCAAATTTTGAAATTAGGATACTATTGGCCCCATGTGTTCCATGATGCTCACCAACATGCGAGGACATGTCATACATGTCATAATTCTACATTCAGGGAACGTAATCCAGCAATGCTTCTACAACTGGTGTATGAGGTAAGGCCATTTTCCCAATGGGCATTAGACTTTGTAGGCATGATTAACCCCAATTCTTCTACAAGTCACAAATTTATTTTGATGGAAACCGGTTACTATACGCATTGGACTGAAGCTTAGCCTTGTAAGAACAACACCACTGAGGTTGTCATCAAATTCCTTAACGAATTGATGTAACTAGGTTTGGAGTACCATTTTCCCTGGTATGTGACAATGGACTTGCTTTCTCTTCTATAGAATTTATTCAATGAGCATATGAGCATAAGATTGTGTTAAAGTATTCTTCTAATTACTACCCATAGGGGAATGGAGTAGCCAATTCTACAAATAAAAATTTGTTGGAAGTAATTAAAAAGCTGTTAGAAATTAATCCTAGGGATTGGCATACTCAATTGAGATTTGTCTTATGGGTAGATAGAACTTGAATCAAGGTCGCCTTAGGAAACTCACCATTCAAGTTGGTATATGGCCAAGACCTGGTCTTTCCTATCCGTCTACAAATACCTGTTATTAGGTTTATGCAAGAATTCTATTCAAATGATGATAGGATAGAGGTTAGGCTGACCATTTTATTAAATCTGGAAGAGCAAAGAGATGTTGCTTTACAATAGTTTTCTAAACATCAAGTTGTTGTCAAACATTGGTTTGAAAAAAGAGAAAAGATAAAAGCTTTTAGGATATCAAACCTGGTGCTATTATGGGATAAATCCAGAGAAAATAAAGGGGACCATCAAAAGTTTGACAGAGTTTGGTTGCGTTCCTATCAAATTTCTGAAATACTTGGCAAGAACTCCTTTTGTTTGAGCACTTTAATGGGAGAGCATGTTCCATTGCTTGTCAATGGGTAGTTTCTCAAACACTATTTTGGCCCATGAGTGTCTAACGTTCTGATTGGTTGTACATATGTAATTAGTTGGTTTGTTCTTTTGTTTGTTTTTTTCGTTTTGTTCTTGTGGTTTTTGTTTTTGTTTCTGTGTCTTGGGGTGATTTATGTTTTGCTCTATTTCTGAATATGGAGCGGTTATTCACTGTATGCTGAAGGTACTAGGAGAGAAGTTGGTTTAGATATTTTCAGGTATGTCTATGGAAATTTTTCATTTCAAGACCTGTGTCTTGTGTTCTTTTTATATAATGGTCTGAAAGGTGAAAACATAAACAAGTATATTGTAAGAGATATCATAAACCATGGTTGAATTTGTCACAAAATAGATAAGAACATCTATTCTACATAAAATCCCATTTGTCTCTAAGTGACTCTATTTTAGGTCCAGGTGAAAAATTCGAATCTTGACACTGTTATGAGGTCCATTGTAGTTCTCAACCCCAAATTTTTGGTTGATATATCTAAGTATTGAGAAAATCTAATAAATAATTCCTTCAAGAAAAGCTTATGAAATGAGAAGAAAAGAGAATCATTGAATAATGAAAAACTCAATACAAGAAGGGTAATTCAAGTATCTCTATCGGGGCTATGGATTCCTATCTGGCAGTAGAGAAATACTTTGAGAGAACTAGAGGTATCTCCATCGGGGTTGTGGACGCCTGTCTAGAAGTGGAGCAATACCCAGGATATTGTTGCACAACAGTCATAGGGATTCAACTTACGTAGCTTGAATCTTGAATACAGTTGTTTAAGAGTAGAAAGAGATTTTACCAAATAGATACACCATACATACACACACTCATATTCAAAGTGGTTAATGTTGATTTACATTTTGAGATTCTAGCTCAACCTTGCTTGCCATAACTAATTGGTCGCGTCCATAAAAGGATATACAAGTCACAGAAAATCCTAACCTAGGAATTGGACATTCCAGTAGGTGACTAGCATCTTCTTATGGTCGTTCATTTACATTGTCAAACTAGTGAACGTATACTTGAAATGGAGCGGCATTGTATGTGCACTAAGAACTAGTTTCAGTCACGATTTACCAAAAATAAATTCGTGGAAGGAATTCTACTTATGCTACAGGAATGTAATGCGAATCCTTCTAAACTTAATCAAAGCAGAAATCATGACAACTATGGCTAAGAAAAAAACTATGAACTGGCCTTATGCTGCAGGAACAAACACAGGGATGGATTCCCGATGCTGCAGGAACAATATAAGACTGAGTTTGCGCTGAAACTTTCAAGAATGAAATCTAACTTATAATCAACATGAAATAAACAACTAACTAACTAACTACAGACACTTACTAAGTGGGCCCCCTTAGCAAGCATCAACTATTTATGCAAGAATTGAACTCAAAACTTCATCTTTTATTCATAAACTTAGAATGATATACATTGTTCTTCTTATATGAAAACTAACACAAAAATGCTATCTCTTATTATAATACTAGCTTTTTCATACTCTGTTGCTCGCTCACGCAGGAGGAGAACTTATTTATATTAGAAAAGAAACTAACTACCTAAATTAACAGAGAAAGACGTGGACATAAATGTATCCTAAAACCGAGGAATAGACTTCTCATAAATGAAAGCATATCCGTTCAACACGATCCAAAGAGAATTTTGCATTCCACTCTTCCTAGATTAATGATCATTTAGATTTCCTCCCAACGACCTGGTCGGAGAGTCTTTGCTGGAACAATTTCCTCAATGTCATGCTGGTAATGGACTTTATTGTAGGATCAAGATATGTTGTGCTTTGACTCGTTCATGCTCCCTTCAACAACCTGCGATGCACATGGAAACAAAAGTGAAAGAAATCACGCGTGGAAAATAACACGATACACATTCATTAATCACATATTAAATCTATTTCATTATCCAAAAACCACATGCATTATATCAGTCATTTGAGAGGTCAAATGGGGTAATTAATATAGACACATAGAGATGTTAAGTTGCAAGAATATAGGAATGTATTGCTACAGGACACTACCCAATTTTAGATAAAAAGTCTTTAATCAAAGAGTTAAAACATCCATTAGCAATAAGAGTAAGGATATTAAAAATACATCATAATACTCAAATTATGAGCATATTTCAAGCTCATCACTAATCATACTTGAAGTTTAAAATGTTCATGAACCAAAGGTTCTGGGTGACTGAATTCTTTAGTATCTTGAAAATGGGTAAACCATTTTCCGAGTCGAGTTGCCATTTTTTATGCCTTGCATAACCACCCCATTTTAATTTTTGGTCAAAATGGGCCCCCCTTGTGTTTGTTTTTCCTTGGTGTTTTTGTTTGGATCTTAGGAGTTGTTTTTTTCCTCCTAAGTCCTTCCTTTTGTTTGGCAGGAGAAAAACCAGAATGGAAATTGGACTCAGAACTTTGTGAAGGTTCCAAGTTCGGATTTGGTTCTGGTCCTGGCTCTGTTCTTTTCTTGTTGGTTTTCTTTGTTGTGTTGGTTCGCCTTGCACTCTTGGGTTCATTTCTCCCTTGATTTTTCTTTTGTTTTCTTGTGGTTTCTTTTCCTCTTGGTGGAAGCAGAATTTGAATCAGAACCAAACTTCAAACTTTGCAAAAGGATCTAGATCCGATTTTGGTTCTGATCCCACTCCCATTGGTCTTCATTGTGTTTTTGTCATCATTTTTTTCTTGTTTGGGATTGGTTTCATTCTGGTCCCATCTCCTTTTTGTTTTCCTTTTCTCATTTTTCTTGTGTCGGTGTTCATTCCTTTTTTGCGGGAGCTGAACCAAAATCAGAATCGAATCTGGAACTTTGCAAAAGGTTTCGGATCCGATTTTGGTTCTGATTCCATCCCCTGCTTCTTTTTTGTTGTTTTCCTTTTCATGGGGCTAGAACTAGAACTGGAATGCAATGTGGAGTTTACATCAAGTTCCTGATTCCATTTCAACTCTGCTTATGTTTTCGCTTTACCTCTAGCATATGCAAATTTTGTGTACTCGTCCCGTTTCGACTCTGTGCCCAACCAACCACATTAATTACATTAATTACAACCTCCTCACATGTGTGAAATGGATTTTAAACCTTAATCAAGGTTAATTGGCTCATTATGTTTATTGCCTAAGTTTTTTTAGCGAACTAAAGCCAAGAAAGTGTGAAAGAGGAGCACGATTTGGTCGAGGGCAAGCATCTGCAAGCGGATTTAGATTGAGTTTCATCTTGTTTGGTAGCATTTTGAGGTAGGTGGGTTTTCACTTCTGTTTTATTTTATTTTTTTTCCTGTTTCCTGTTCATGGTTTCATTGTGCATTCATGAGACCTTTTCTCATGAATCTTCATGTGTTTTTGTTTGTGTTTCGCTTGCTTTTTCGGTTTTTTTTTAATTTTTCCTTCTGTTTCCCATTTTCTTTTTTTCTTTTCTCGATCGTTTTTGTCGACCTGCTATCGTTTTCCCATTTTGGTGGAATTTGTACTAGCATGCCCTAGTTTTCACTTAGGGCTTCATTTTTGGAGGATCTATTGTGCTTTAAAAGGTTTGAAATCTGTTTAATGACCCTTCTGAACTTATTCCCGTGTCGATTCAATGGCTTTCATGTCAGGTTTTTGATGCCCTAATTTCTTGAGTTGACAGGTTGTGAAAACTAGGGTTTGTGCACTGTCTCTTTGCATATTGTGCCCAAGGTGAGACGATCACATCCCTATTTATTCAATGATGAAGTTGTACCTTTACCTTGGGTTTCATCCTGCCTTCCTGTGATCTTGTCCCAAGTCGTTATAAGCATTTGGTTAAATTGGCTTCGTGTTTAATAGTAAAGTGGCGGAAGCAGAGCCAAGAATGAAATTAACTCATAAGTATGTGCATTGGAGTTTGGGTATGATCTTGATCCCGCTCCCAATAAGGTTTTATCTCACTTTCGTATCCTTTTCCTTTGGCAAAAGCGAAACCAGAATGGAAAACAAACTTGGAACTATTAAATGGTTACAGGTCTAGTTTTCGTTTTGATCCCAGTTCTAATTCTGATATTGACCCCAACCCCAATCCCACCTATATTAGATGCTTTCTAATTCCTAATCTCTTCCTGGTTCCACCTCCGATAAGTTTCAAGTTTCACTAAGTATGAAAGGCTACCTAGGGAAGGAAGGGGCAATATCAAAGGTAATCTTCTAATGTTGATTTTCATGCTTTTTATTGGTCTAATCCAGGGTTGTTTTGTAGGAATAAGCAATGTCAAGAGTGTCTAGAGAAGTTTCACAAGTGGAGGGCCAGGCTGCCAAGAGTTCAAGGCAAGTGAATCCATAGAAGATCAAGGTGGAGGATATGCCCTATACCTTGAGATGCAAGTAAAAGAGTGCTACTCTCACTGCAAGGAAGTTAGACACAGATTCAGCTAATATCACTGATACTAATCTAGGCCCATTTAACTATGAGGAGTTGTCGGTAGAAATTTTCTCTGAAGATGTGATTGGGAGGACTTTGAGGCTAGCACATGTGACTATTTTCCCATTATTAGTCTAGTGCTTAGAGCTTATAATCATAGCAGCAGGGGCTTACAACCCTACAACAAGGAAATGTGTGGACATTCAAGGCAATGTAATCATTGATCTCTCCCCACAAATGATGAAGTTTATGTTCAATGCACCTACCCCTCAAAACCCTAAGATACTGAATGAGGCAGAGGCATTGCAATTGTTCAACAACCATAAAGAAAACAATAGGGCTCACATGAATAAGAAATGGTTAAAGGTTGAAAAGAAGTCTCTAACTAAAGTGGTAGATCAACCTAAAAGGGGAGACTTCCAAAAGGATATTAATGATTTGATCATGATGTTGTCCAGAGTATTTGGGAAAAGAGATTTTGCATGCTTCAAGGAGTGGATGTTTCCTTTTATTGAGGCAATTTTGGATGGAAAGCAACAATTTGATTGGGCGATGATCTTGTTGGACAACCTGCACAATCAATTGATTAAGGTGAATCAAACAAATAAATTCTTCATGACTTCATACATTGTATATGTTGCTGCAAGGATGGGTATATTTCCTAGATTGAATGCAGTAGGAAAATTAGGGGGAGCTCCTCGATAGAAGAAGGAATGGGTGCATTATGATCAATTAACCTTGCAAAAATTAGAGCTACATTATAGAATATTTAATGATGCATTCCTTTATGTCATCATTAACCAGTTGACTGGAGATGCTGGATATAGGTTGAGTAGAGATGCCATGGATTTTATTATTGAATTCAGATGTTGGTATATCCAATACCCCAAGTTCTCTTACTTCTAGGTTGCTGGATTTTATGGACATCCTCGCCTACTCCCAAGATGTTGCAATGATAGGATTGTCCTCATGGAATTCATATATTAGGCCTTGGTGGTCAATGCCAAGTTTGCAAGTAAACATAAAACAAGATGTCACAAGTTTCCCGTGAAGTTGGGGGAATAAAATTTTGCTCATCTTGTGGCTACAAAAGTAGTATGTGATGAGTTGAGCCACTTAAGGTTGGGATTGTATACATCCTAGAGGTAGTTTGATCCAAAACATAAGATGAATGGTTTGCTTCCTACCGTTTTTGAGAAGCATTTTAATATATTAGACGATATTTGGATGGATTTGCAATATGAGTATGATGTTAGAAGGAGAAGCTATGAAAGGCTTCCTATTCCATTGATGATTGAGTTTGGAGTAAAAGAGGGCATTCCTGATACACTATCTGATGATGGTGTAGTTTTGGATCCTGACTATGAGGCATAAAACATTGGTACCAAGAACTTGGACCCCATCGATTGGGATGAGGAAGAATTTATTGACATAAATGGATTTCTAGAACAGTAATGGATAGATGTATCCAATGGGTAGTGATGAGGATAAAGAAACTTCAATGAAGAGGAAAGGACAAGGAACTCAAGGATAGAAGAGAACAAAGAGGAGAATAGCTCCTAAGGAGGAATTAGAATATTTTCCTCCTAGCTCTGGAGGAGAGGCTAGTCGAGAAATACCTACCCTAGATACTCATGAGCCACAAGGAGGAGAAGCTACTACTGTTGGTGAAGAAACTTCATCTCAACCTCTCCTTCCAGAAGAGTCCACTAGGGAAGTACCTCAAGGAAGCCTTCATGATCAGGATTAAAAGGATAAACAGAAGGAAATGGAGGTAGAAATTCTTGACATTGGTTTGGATTCCAAGGCCACATAGTCAAATGATGGGCCTGCCAAAGTTGTGTTTGTTGAGAACATTGGAAATATTGAGAAAGAACATGCGTTGACTTTGGAGGATCAATGGAAATTGTTTGAGGATGCTAAGAGAGAATCATGTGCCAAATCACAAGCTGAGGCACTTGCAAAGAATAAATAATTTGATGCTAAAGCACAAGTTGAAGCACTAGCCAAACAATAGGAATTAGAAGCTAAGGCCAAAGCTGAAGAGCTTGCAAGGTAGTAGAAGGAGAAGGAATATCTCCTACAACAACAAAATGAGGCAGAGCTGAAACTCAAGGATGAAAGAGATAAGTTAGCTCTATTGCAGAAAATCCATCAGTTGGAAGAAGAAAAAGCTCAACAAAGAAGAGAGAGAGAAGCCCTTGAAGCCAAGTTCAAGGTTATAGAGGAAGCTCAAAGAAAGAAGGATGAAGATGAGCTCTTGTTGAAGAAGTTGGAAGTAGAAGAACAAGCCAAGCATCAACAAGAGGTAGATAAAATGTGGGATAGATTCAAAGAAATAGAGAAACAAAGAGATGAAATGTATGAGTAGAGGAGATTAGAGGAGGAAAGGGAGAAGGCTAAAAATGAAAGGCTCACAAAAGAAGCTGTTGAAAAGGAGAAACAACAAGAGGTTGATTCTCAACCTAAGGAAACCATTTTGTAACCTCTCTCCTCTACCACAACTTCTTCCTCACAAAAAATGGTTACTACTCTTGTTGCCCCAACATGGTTGAAGCTCAACCTAGAAAAGAAACAAGTAGTCCAACCCCAACCTTTGAACTAGGATGACATGATGAAAGAGATTGAGAAGGAGAGGCCTAAGAAAAAGGCTAGAGTCCTTCACTCCACTAGGCTAATAGATGCTAGAGAGATTGTGGTTGAATGTCTAGGGACTGTGAACTTGGGAAGGCCTACAAGAAATCAGAAAATGGACTTAATTGATATTGTAGCCTCCTCCACCAATTCAAGAATGGTAAAGGATAAGAAAAGGAAGGATGAGATTAAGGCTCAATTATATCAATTACATGAATTCTTAAAGTACCTATCATCTCTTTTTTATGTACAATTTGTTGCTCCTACAACTCCCATTTTGTTAAGTAAGAAAGAAGTTGATGACCTTGTTGAGATGAGGAGCAAGGCGGGGATGTTGGATAGATGGATTGATAGGTTGAACTAAAAAGTGGAGGAGTTGCTTGTTCAAAGTTATAAAGCCCATGATGATGCATTGGAGTTGGTTGGTGACATGAATTCACATGTTGAGGATCTTGGGACACAAGAGGAAAAATATAGAGAACATACAAAGAAGTTGAAGGACATCAATAAATTTTCAAGACAAACTTTGTTGGAGTAGTCCATCCTTGAGGAGGATAATGCAGACTTTATGGAAAAGACCTTCAATATTATTAGGTTCTTTTCCTCAATCATTTTTTATCATAGGAATGAGGTACAACAGGCTTCCAAGGATTTGAATGAACAAATTGAGGAGTTGGGAGTAGTCATTGCTATGCTTGTAAATGAATACATCCCCTTGAAAGATGGCCTCCCTCTTGAAAAAGTTAAGGAAAAATGGAATAGTAGGTTTGAGGAGGCGATGCACAAGGGGGATGATGGTGATGAATTGTTGATTGATATACTAATGGATATGAAGGAGATAAAGGCTGCTAGAAGAGAACTTATTAAAGTTGGGGATATGCAAGAGTTTGCTTCTACAGAGTTGAAAAGAATAAAGTTTGCAGATAGTTGGGTGGACGGGCCAAATGAAGATATGCTCCAACAAGTGTTTACTAATTATGATGAGTATATGCTTGAGCAGAAAACGTAGGAATAAAGTGGAAATGGAATGTTTCGTTCCTGATGGACACCTAATGACATGGCCAACTGGACAACTCTCTCTCTTTCTCTCCTATTTTGCAAGATCATGACATCACTTCAACTGGAGGTTCCCAGCAGTTCTACCTTCCATCTTTGTGCATCAGATTTTGATACAAGGTCATCAACAAGTGAACTGAAGATCAGCAGGGCAATCATCTCGTGTAGCTCTGGATCTTAATTTTTTATTGGAGGAATTAGTGTTAGGGCTGGTCTAAATGCAATTTTTCTCTCCATATTGTAAAGGTCGGCTAATTGAAGGAAGATTAGCAGCCTAAGGAGAAAGTTCCAAGAATTTTTACAGTTTTAGAAACTCTTTTTACAACTTTATGCAAAGACATTTAGATATTTTTATAGTTTTCAATACAATTTTTTTATGTTATTTTCAAGTTTCAGTCTTAATGGTGATGTCAATTAACAATAGTCATTTGTATGCCAGTGAATGTTGTGCATAAATGTCTCTTATTTGGTGAAAATCAATAGAAGATTCTGAATCTGAAGCTATTTTCATTGAGTTATTTGTAAACGAGGTTTTGTGTGTTCATTGATCTATGAATTTTAATGATGAGTTGATGATATGTTCTTGTTAATTTTGAAGTTTATGAATGGTGAATGATCTGTATGTCTTGAATTTTCACCATGAATGAATGCAATGGTATAGATTGTGATATAGATTGTATCATTTTATGGTGTAGTTGTTTGGAAACAATACTCATTATAAAGTTTTTATGTTTGAATTGAAGGAAATTTACATTCATGTTTTGTTGTCTTAAGCTCTGTCCTATCTTTTGATATTTTTTTACACCCCCCCGAAAAAAAAATTATATTAATTTATATGTAGTTTGTATCCCTTTTATCAGTAGGCCCCTTGAACATTACAGTTGCATAGGCCATTGAACAACATCAACACAGTTGAGAACCAACTACAAAGACCTTGGAAGATAGGTTGCTTTAGGTTATCTTATCTTTTTTAGGAGAAATAGGGTAGAAATATTTTGTTTAATGTTGTTGTGTTACATTGACCATCAACAATACCAAGGCTAAAAAATTAAGATTTATCCCATTTTTGTAAACTAGTGATGTAAAGAAAGAAACAAAAGTGTCTTAACTCTTTTTGTATTGTAATGGACACAATATATAGACATATAGATTATAATGCTCTCCAAAGTTGGATACATTGTAAATCTGTAAGCCTAATCAACATGAACAATTTTGTATACTATTATGAATATAAAAATAATAATAATAAAAATATAATACAATATTAATAATAATATAATAAAAATAATAATATAGTTATATTAATATAATATTATAATCTAACCATTAAAATTTCAATAAATCAATGAAAAAGAATCATAATTTTAAAAAAAATTAAAAAGTGAATTAATTTTCACCCTTAAATAAAATACAATCCAACAAACAATTAATATCCCTACCTAAACAAGAACTAATAATATAAGAGGATTTAACATAAGATTCAAGTCATAATAATATGATATAATATTAATATAGTATTAATAAAATATAATACTGTAATATAGGGGGATTCGCTACTCACGAGTTCTCTTCACTTAGAGAACCTCATGGGGCGAACTGCCCTATACTACCTCAATGGAAAAGCGTGAAAGTTTTAGATTCTAAAAGAGCAGGTCACAGAGGTTTTCTGGATAGACTAACAAGCTCTCCGCCAGAAGACAGCAGCGCAAAATACGGACGACAGCGCGACGCACTGGCGTTTTGTAAGGATCAGAGAGTGAGTTTATCACAGAATACGCCTAAATGACCACTTCTACTCTGAATGCTAAAAACATAGAATACATTAAAATAACATAAAATGATATAATTGAGATAAGGTAAAGAGTAAATGGTAAAGATAAGGAGAAAGGAAATAAATAATTGCAACCATGCGGATGATGAAGCTTCTAGCTTGTGAATGCCTTCAATACCTGCACTTAAGAGGGAGAGAGAAATTGTTGGGGCTGTATAGGGGCCTACCTCAGTCAGACCCCATTTTGGTATTCCCACCTCCACGGACAACCAGATAGATAGAGAGAAAATTAGAAATGAAGTAAAGAACTTAAAGCACTACAAAACAGTGTTATGCTACTCAACCAAGTAATAGAGGAGAGGAGTGAAAGCTTACCACCTCCACCAAGAGTGCTCAAGGCTAATGGGGGAGAAAATGAGAGGAACTCAAGCCTCTGTTGCAATGGTGTCTTGTTCCACACTTTCTCTACTGATGTGGTGGAGTGTTGATGTTGCTGCTGTGAAGTGTAAAGTGTTTGGAGAGAGATTGTGAAACTTGTGTATGAAGTCCATAAGTGGTCAAGAGATCTTCCAACCCATAAATGCAAGTTCATGGACTAAATATGAAGGAATGAGGAAGAAAACACCCATATTTGGGTCGGTCATCCGAGGAGGGCGTTACAAATCGACCCCCAATGGGAAGTGTAACACCTCTACAGGCTCAAAACACAGGAATCTGTTAGGGATGTAAGCGCATTGTGTGGATGTCTATGCATTGTGCAGGCATCCTCGACAGAAACGCCTCCACCAATGCTCAAAATAGGCACCAAGTGTGATGCAAGAAGTGAGCTTATGTAGAATTAAGCCTTCGAACTTGGTTTTCTAAGGTGGACAAAGGAAAAAAGGGGAATTGCACATAGGGTGCAAATTCGCTCTTATACAAATACAATAATAATATAATATAATATTAATATACTACAATAATAATATAATAATAATGTTATACAATATTAATAATAATACAATAAGAATAAGAATATAATAATATTATATTATACTATATTATATAATAATAAACTAATTAATTTATTATTAAACACATAATTATATAATAGTATAATAATAATTAATATAATATTATTGAACATTATTTGTAAATATATAATTAGACAATATTTTTACATATTATTAAATACAATATAAAAATAATTATATTAAAATATAATTTCTTAAATATTGTTATTATTTTTTATATTATATTAATATAATAATAATACAATAATAACCTTAAAATAACAACTACAAAGTAAACAAAATAAAATGAAACATGCATTTCAGTTTTAGTTTATTCTAACAAAAATAATTCAATTAACAATACATTTAGCCATTGATTGATTTTCATGATCAATTTTGGTTTATATTAAAATTTATTTATTCAACTTAATTTTAAATTAGGATAATATTTTATAAAACAAATAACATTGTAATAATAGACTTAGAAAAGGAAAACAAAGATTATTTTATAGGTTAATATACTTATAATCTCAAACCTAACATTTACCATAACCATAACCCTATATGAACCCTAACCCTAAACTTACATGTAACTAAAACACTAAATGTAAAGTTAATCCTAAAACTAATCTTATTTCTAAAACTAACACTAATTGTAATTATATCCCTAAGCAAAAAATAGATGCCTTGATAATGATATCTCTCATGTGTTTAGTTATGGTAAGGGTTAGTGTTTTGATTATATGGAAAAAAAAGGTTTTGAAGGGACCCGAAACCCTTTACAACTTTAGGCACAAAATGCTACTCAAAAGATACAACACTAAACAACCAACAACATCCCAAAATCCAAAAAATAGCAAAAGATACAAACAACAGCTCAAAATATCAACAAAGAATACCAGCAGCCAAACAGCAGCAAGCTCTAGTAGAGATAAACCACACGTGTAGTCTTCGGACCACCACGGAAAAAATTAACAAGAGATTGAGAGGACTAATTATGCTTAGGAAGACCTCTCTTCCTTCTTTGCACAACCATCCAAGAAAGATCATCCTTCGAATCACCCGGAATGTCATTCCCACAACTAATAGTAGCAACAGGAGTTACAGATAAACTTGCAGTCGCAACACCATAAGAAGAATCATTAGCAGCAATAGCAGCAACCTTACCAGTTGCAGCAACAAACTTATGCAAACCAACCACATTAGTAGCAGTTGCAAACGAACCAACAACTGCAAATTGATGCAGGAGCATCCATGGCCTTATGCAATCTTGCATCACCAAAAAGAGGTTTGATTTAAATTTTAGTTTATTTTTGGATTGAGTTGAGTGTGAATTTTCATTTCATGTTAATTTGGCATTTGAATTGCATTTAATTCAAATTCCATGTGTGCTCATTTAATCCCCTTGAAAATTGTCAATTTGGCATAGTGGAAAATTGTCAATTTTTTCCATTTTTAAGAAGTGATTTGGAAAATGGCTAGAAAAATCATATGAATTTGGGAATCTTGGATAAATAATGCATTTTTAAAATATTCTTGTGGCTCCTAAAAATTAGGGATTATGGAGTGAAGTGGTCCAGTCATAGAGAGTTGATTTTTCTATTTTGGTGAAGATTTGTAACTCCCAGGTGGAGGAAACAAAAGGGAATAATGCAAGAAGGAAAAAAGAAATAAATATTCTGATTTTTATCTAATTTTGGGGGAATCTACAACATATGGTCATCCCATCTTGTGAGATATCAAAAAAATTGAAATCCATTCTCATTTTGGGGGAGGGAAGATTTGGGGGAGATTGTTTTCATTGATTCCTAGCTTGGCTAGTTTGGAAATTTTTGGGGAGAAGAGAAAGGAGAGATTGAACCAAGTTGGAAGTGGGTTTCTTAGGGTTGGATATACATGGTATTTTCTAGATTTATGTAGGTCAGTAGCAGCAAAGAGTTTGAGACTTCGTTTGTGTATGCTTCTTTAGGTTGCAACTTGTTTTAGAAAATTTTTCCTACAATTTTGTAGCGCCTGTGAGCACATTGGAATCTTGAATGTATGAATGCATATTGGATGTAAATTTTAGATTATAAACAAGGTTTTTATGCTATACACATTCCTTTGGGACTGATTATTAAGTGTATTTCAGATTCACAAGTTAATGTAGGAAGTTGTGTGTAATTTTGTTGAGAAATTTCTGAATTGGTTGTCTCAAATTCCTAGCTTTATCAAGTTGTTTTGAATTTATTTGTGAAGTGTTGTGAGGGTTTTGACAAGTATTTTGGATTCATCCAATACTTCTCCATACATTGCAGATGGACCAACAAAACCAGAAGCCCCAACAGCAACAGAAGGCAACTACGAACCATCAACAGAAGAAGCCATGACTTTAGGGGCCAAGATATCATCATCCAAAGATTCTCCCACAGTAAGATGCTCATGAAGAGCATCTTTCCACCAAGTAGCATAACTCCAACGAGATTTCTGATAGTCAGCAGCCAAATGACCTATAGAAAATCATCTCCTATAGTGGAAAGAAAGTCCTTCATAATCAAGAATCTGAGACCAAGGTCTAGCCCCCACCATCAAAATGGCCTCCCTAGTTAAATATTTTGAGGTATCAACTTCCACAAGAATGCGGGTGAAAGTAGGATGATCATAGATAAGAGAGGATGAATCAGTCATAATAAACCTACCAATAGCATTTCCAATGGACTCAAAGCAAGGAGTCCAAAATTGAAGGGGAAAGTTAGGAAGTTTGACCCAGGTAGGAACAACACTAATATATTCAAAAAGAGGGTTGAAAGAAGGGAACCAAGGCCGACGAGAAAGTGAGTGATTTCTTCACAACCAAACACCCCCTTCCAACACCCGAGCCCTATCCTCCACAAATTGAAAGGCATGCACAAAAAAACCCCTAGTTGAAGGATAGAGTCCAATCCTATCCTCAACAATAGGCCTTTAAGAATCCAAAACCCATTTGTGAAAATTTGGGAGGGAAGGCTATAAACCATTAAATCTACAAATAAGAGCAGAATGAGAAAAATACTCTTGTTTATCCAACACCTCCTACCCACAAAAAATAGTAGGGGTAGAAGAATAACACCATAAGGGTTTACCCTTAAAAGAGGGTAGAGAAGAAGAAGGGGTTTTACCTCAAGACCCAACCACCTTAGCAAAGGACTGAGAAGCAGGACTCGAAAGGGGGACCTCCATGTGCAGTGACCCAGACCCTAAAGGAGGAAAATTAGAACCAATAAAACCACCAACAAAAGGTCAAGAGCCACTAGGAGAAGACAGCGGTGCCCCAACAACAAGTAATGAACCATCAACAAGCACTCATGAGCTAGCAACATTAAGCCCAGTAGCAGCCAAAATTGACCTGAAAGAAGATGATGCCACACTAGCAGCCAACTGTGCACTTGAAGCTAGCAATGAACCAATAGCGGCCAAAACTGACCCAGAAGAAGCCGACGACACACCAACAACCATCTGCACACTAGTAGAAAATGATGCACCCTCAGCCAACAACACACCAAAAGCCCGCGGCGAACCAACCGCAAAATGCAAGGGAGAACCAGCAGAGATAGTCATTTCAATAGAGAGCGGGAGAGCCATTTCAAAAGAAAAATATGTTTTTTAGTGGTAAGGGTTAGTGTTAGGATAAGAGTAAGAAATCAATTTGAGTTTACAAAAAAATAGAGTTAGATTAAGGATAGAGTTTAATTACAATTAGTGTTCAAATAGGGAGACAATTTAATATAGGTTAGGGTTCAATTAGGGCTATGATTTAATAATATAATTTAATAATAAATTAAATAAGTTATTATAATAATGATAATTTAATAATTTAATAAAACTAAAATATAATAATAATAATTTAATATAATATTATAATAATATTTTTTTAATATTTAATATATGTAATTATCAAATTATGAAACTAGAATCACACCTTGGTGTGCAATGGGTATGCCAATGTTTTTTTGTTAATCTAGAATTTGTATGGATGGAGCTTAATATTTAACATTAAGTATAGTAGAATGTAATTGTGAAATGCTTTGAACTAAGAAGAAAAATAATTTGAAATAAATGTTTGTTTTGTGTAAGAAGATGGAATAAAAATGCTTAAATGATGGTATATATATTATTATAATGTTTGAAACTAAATTTAATATTTTTTGGTGTATAAAAACCTTGTTTTGCAGGACCAGGAACCCAAAAGAAGAAAGGGGAAAGCCCCCATGAGTCAAATCTTAAAGTACAAAAAAAAAACTAGTGTACTAACCTCAAACATAGAGATTCAAACAAAAACATAAAAGTTGTCTGCAAGAACGTTAACTAGGCTTGTCACCTGAAATCAGAAAGGACACTTCGAACGAAATATAGTCGTCCCAAGATTTTGATACAAAGCCAATCCTAGAGAAGAGAAAAACCCCCACATTGGCAACCCAATCGATCACTTTGTTCCCCTACCTGCCAACATGCGATATCCTTATATCTTTGAAATCTATCAACAAAAACTTGGCTGCATTGACCACCACTACAAGTTGCCAATTGTGAATTTGGCCATTGTTCAAGGCATCAATGGTAAGTTGGGAGTCACCTTCAATCCATAGCTTTCTCCAACCTTTCTCTCTAGCAATCATAAGACCCCACAAAATAGCCTTGGCTTCAGCAGAGTTGTTTGTATCGATGCCATAGTCAATAGCATATAGCATTAAAGGCTTTCCAACCTCATCTTGAAAAGCATCGACACTACCCTCGGCCAAGCCCAAGTTCCAAACTGAATTTAATATTGAATATACATTCAAAACATTAATTTATAAACTGGAAATTTAGAAAAAATATTTAATTCTTAACTTTCTTTTAGTGCAATGATTATTTTGATAAGCTAAGTTCAATGTATTTAAATATGTTTTTCTAAAATATAATAGTTTTTATTTTAATTTGTAAAATATAATAATTATAGATTTTTGGTTTTTTGAATATTAGTGGAAAATTAGAAACAATATCTAATTCTATGATTTCTTTCTTTGTATAGAGTGTTATTTTTTTATATTATTTTTATTTATTTTATATTGGTTTCATTAATGGTTAGTTCTTTTTCAATGGTCAACCATCACTCTACTACATTCTCAATCATTGATCATTAAAGTTAGCCAATAATGTTCATATAGGGAATGCCTTCGGTGTAAATATAATAATAATATAATAATGATAATATAATAACATTCTAATAAAATTATAATATAATAATAAAAATAAAATATTAATAATATAATAATAAATTAAATTAAATAGATGCCTAGAAGATATCCCTCACGTATTTTATATAAATTATTTTAAGATATATGTTAGTTGTAAAATGGATTAAAAAGATAGAAGAATAAAGGAATGAAAAAAAGAGACAAGATGAAACTCTAATCCTCATTGTAATCCTAATCTTAACCCTAATCCCAATTATATATCTAACGCTAACCCTATCCCTACCCTTGATCCTAATTCTATCTCTAATCGTAAGCTATTAATCCTAATTTTGATATTAACCCCATCCCTAATTCTAATTATATTTTTAACCCTAACCCTAATCTCGATACTATTATTAACCCCAATCTTAATCCTAATTTTATCTCTAATCTTAACCCTAACCCTTACCCCAATACTAATACTAATACTAACACTAACCCAATCCTAATGCTAATTGTATGTCTAATCCTGATTGCAATTATAATCGTAACCCTAAGCCTAATTATATCTCTAACCCTAATAATTTTGTCTTTCATGTTGTGTTGCAAATGCTACTAACATATATATATATACATACACACACACACACATATATATATACATATATATATACATATATGTATATGTATATATGTATATATATACATATACATATATATGTTGGCAACACAAGGGTGGACAACTGAGAGGGGGGTGAATTAGTTGTCACAAAAATTAAACTTATTAAACTTATTCTCAGATCTGATAAATAAACATGAAAGCATAAACCATCACCATATCAGAAACACACATAACACCAAGATTTTTTAAGTGGAAACCCTGCTAGGAGAAAACCACAATAGAGGTTAGTCCACAAGATCATACTCTATTAAAAGTATAAAGGAATTATAAATGGGGAATGCACATGCATTCAGAAACACTGCCTAGAGCTCACTGCTCAAATACAAAAGGGCTTACTGCCCAAAGGAAGACACAATTTCTTACAGAAACATTTTGATTACATCCAAAAGATTTTGAATTGAGAAAATAACATCTGCTAATGCCTGATTACAGTTCTGGTTAAGCACGATCTACTTGCTCTTCTCCACACTTTACTTCTGCCTTTGAAATATTAGAACATTATTCACACATAACACTCACACACCACTACATGACATGCCATCAAATGGTATAAACAATCGCTCATATATATCCGCAACTAAGGATAACATCATCTACATGTTGGCTTCAACAAAATATAAAATGAGTACAAAATGTCAGTCCAAATCAATAAACAATTATCAATGTGCACCAACCAATGTCAGCCAGAACATAGTGGGGACCCAAAACAACATCCTTGAACATGAAACACCTCCAAAAATTATGCCTCGAAGATCCACAACACGCTACAATCACCTTGTCAGTCATGATCATGAAAAACATAAACTCAAAGAAGAAAATCACCAATCGCGAGCACAATGATCAATGCGGACATACAACATATATAGAGCATGATCTAGAAACATCCATGGGCATCATGAATCACTACAAAAGCATTCACAACAATTCAAATTACTAGAATCATATTATCTTCTTTCAGGAACACCAACTAAAGCAATAGAACAACTATCATAACACAGATACTCATAACTCAATCAAATCTTCGTGCGGATCTCTGAAAATTTACATGGATAAACTAGATATACTCAACAACAAACCCTTTAATCCACAACCTCTTGTCATTAATATACTGAGCTAGCCAATAGCATGATTGTTATACTGAACTTCACTATATCACTAACAACCTGCAACTTCTTTTATTACAATTTTCTCAATATCCTCAACATATACAGCCTTAAAGACATTAATGCCAATAGTGTTGACATCAATGACAGCCACATATCAACAATATCCAACAATATATATGTATATGTATATATATGTACATATACATATATATATGTATATATATGCATATATATATGTATATACATATATATATATATATATATATATATATATGTATATATATACACACATATATATATGTATATATATATGCATATATATATATATATATATATATATATATATATATATATATATATATATATATATTGTAGACACTGAAATTTGGTCTAAGCCTACGACTTCAATATTCTTCATAATTCGTATTTCCTTGGTTATGATTAAATAATGTCAATTATTTAATTATTCTCCAAAGTTCTTCATTTCTTCATTAGTTAAATAAATTTAATTATTTAATTAGTCCACCTTAACATTTATTCTTCTATTGATTAAATAATCTTAATTATTTAATTAATTCACTCTTTTCTTTATTTTATCTGATTAATTAAATAAACGCTTTTTATTTAATTATGTTACTAATTAACCTTATACTTCTTGTCAAATTAAATAAATTCTTTATTTATTTAATTATTCGTTTAACCCCTTCATCACTTAATTAAATAAATCTTATTTATTTAATTATTCTTCAACTATCAAATATCGAATTAAATAAATCATTTAATTCATAAAAATCTATTTTAACACATTCCTCTATATTTGGATAATTGTGTAAGTTATCTAAGTATTCACTCTGACTCGAATCGAGATCTATTTAAATCAGACAGTTAACTCTTGATTTAATGTCTGAGTTGATTTTGCAAGTAAACTATTTGTCATATCATTCAGTCATCTAGTTCTAACTCGTTTGCATGTACATGTGTATTAATTAATTATCTTTATTTAATTAATTAAATCTTGTGTGTGCATTCGAACAGAGCGTTGCTTTAATCCTATCTTTATCTTTTTCATGCAAAGACTATTCTTTTGTTTTCAAATACCAAACTCGAAGATTAAATCATTATTTAGTCTTTATCTCTATTATTAGTTTTTATCACTCATGTCACTACTAACAGTTATCATAATGCATGTCTAATCTTTTGATCTCAGTTGTCTGTCTATCCTTCGATCCTGGTTTGTCATTTGAATGATCAATTTTCTATAAATTGATCTACCTTTCATCATTTCAATCTCTCCCGAAATCTTGTGACTTTTGGAGCAATTATCTTAAATCTTCGATGTTTCGTTATTATCACAATCCTTAGACTATGCTTGCACACAAATATTGAAAATCTGAGGGCAAGTACACTACAGAAAATGAAATGGAGAAGGACAACAATGGTTATCCATGGAGTTGCATCGATCTTTGGTGAGATTGTTTTATGTTTTAGCTTAGTTTCTTTTGTTCTTTGTTGTTTGACTTTAGATTGCATTTAGAGCTTGATCGCATTAGAGTGTTTGCTTTTAACCTTTCATTGTATTTCCTAGATATTACATTTGGTGAACTCGACGTGAAGACACCATCTTCGCATATACATGGACTTTTATTTGATTTTTGTAGGTTTTTGTATGGAACGACGCGTCTGTTTGATGAAACGACACAACTAACATTCAAAGACACATCTTCTTGACGAAACAACGCAATTGACATACTAGACCACATCTGATAATAGTAACGATGCATCTAATGAAACCCTACACATCTGTTATTTTCCAAGCAGCAATTGATTGGTAAAGATCCTACGATGCGTCTGACAGAGAAAACAACGCATTCGACTGGTAACATTTTAGGTTTAGATTTTCAATTTACAACCTTCTTTTGTGTTTTTATTTTCGCTCATCTTTTGTTTTCAACGTGTGTCTTGAGGAGTTAACGAAGTTTTTGTAGATCAATATCAAAACTACTAATGAATCTTTCTGCAGAACGCATGTCTAAGACCATAGTTAAATTTTTGAAATAGATTGTTTGGTAGTGTAGAAAATCTTTCATTTGGATTAAAATTAACAAGTGTCTATTGTGTTTGGTGTAAAAGCATAATTTTGTTATTACCCTCACGATTCAGTATATCAAATTATCCTCTCCCCTTGCACATTCGTGTGATCTTGGGTGTAAGAGAAATGGTTACTGACTCTAGAAATTGGGCTTTTCCTGGCGAGAAAAAGTACTCACCTCAGGATGACTTAGATCGATAGCACCTTGAACCTGAGGGACTTCCAGCCGGAATATAAAAGTGGATTCTTGGGGAAAGCCCAACGAATCATGTGTATGGTTCCAACGAGATGGATTCGAAATGGAACTCTCGCCGCATGGATCATGCCCTACTAATGAAATGCCCGAATTAAACACCTTTGTTTGTAGTGTCCAAAATCCCTCTATTTATTGGTACAACAGGTCAAACTTGTGACGCTGTCTCACGTCTTTATAGTTCATGTGTAGAGATGAAAGTATGCCATGGGATTTTCATGGGTAATATAGCTTGGCTTCCTTGAATGACATTAATGAGTTGTGGAGGGGAGCCAATGGGGTCAAGCTACTAGTCATCCACCTTGAATAAACGTAGTTGGGGAAACCCAAGTGAGAATTTAGTAAATATTGTCCTACACAACCTAGAATGTGTTTTTATATTAAACGTTCTTTGAGTCCAAAATCAAACTGAAAATAAATTATCTTATGATTGTATTTGTTTTCCAAAACTTGATCATGAAACAGAGTCAATTTTATATCACAATTCATTGGAAAATTGCAATTGTCAACAAAGTCACAACTGTTCACCAGAAAGTAGCAATTGATCTTTAGAGTCACATCTGTCAATATAGCTCGCATCTATCAGAAACTGTCTAATTTCAACTAGAGTCACATCTACCTGATTAGCTCACATTTTCTCAGTAAAAAACTGCATCTGATTTAGAAACCCACACTTGTTAAATTTTGTGATGCATCTAAAAAGGTGAGCTGCAACTGCAGTCTGGAACAACACATTTTCCACTGTCACAGAACTTTTACCAGTGCATAGAAACTTAAACAAACTCGCATCTGAACATTCCTAATTCACAATTGCTATCCCGAGTTGCATCTATTGTAAACAAAGTCACATTTGTCTGATACCAAAGTTTGATTACCAGAAAACTGCAATTGAGAAACAAGACCGCAACTGTCAAATTTTGTGACACATATTCGTGAGTATTAGAAAACTAGAATTCACAGTCACAGTCCAATCGATACAATCATACCAGTCTTTGATATGTATTTTCACAATATTCCTTGAATAGAAACCTGAAACGATTTGCTCAATTTTGCATCCTTTAGGTATCATTTAGTTATTACCATATTCATCCTAATTCTGAGTTTTAGTTTCATCTTAGAGTACATATTACCTTTAGATCAAACTTCTAGGAAGGTGACTTTTACAAACTTTATAATAGGTCCACTTTCTACACTTTGGAAAAACTATAGCGTCAACAAAATTTGTCATTGAACCTAGTCACGTCATCATATCTTTTTGTCCTACAGTGAGTCCTCCTAGCTCATCAGTCTAGTTAGGGAGCTCACCCTTTCTTTGGTCCTTGTCCTACATAGGTTCCTTGACATAACTAAATTGACACCTTGGTTAGACTTTAGGTAGTTGGTAACCTCGTCTCAAGTTCACAAAATTGATTACCTTATAAGCTTGCTTAGATTTTGCATATTTAGATACGGTCATCCTAGACTAGCATCATATTAGACATACCTTACTTGCACAAAAAATACCAAAAATATAGTTGCATAGATTCTTTATTTCCATCTAGAAAATCCCAAAAACATAGACTAGAGTCATACTATCCATAGACGTAGTTTTGCATTCCTTGCATATTGAGCTTATCTTACATGGTTGAAACTAGGTCTAAGAGAAAAGAGAGAGAAAAGATGTCGAACCCAAAAAAATTCATCAATCTGTTCTCGTCAAGACCTCATAGGACTTTATTAGACAAATTCACCACTAGAGACACTCAAGAACACATTAGAGCAGAAGACATAGAGGCTCCTGCACAAGACCCCGAGTTTGCCTCTTTTATAGATGAGTACCTAGCAAATGATCGTCAACGATACTTAGCCAAATTGCTAACTGAAGGTGCTACCTTACCCATAGGATTTGATATTAGCACCTTACAAACTCAACTACACAAGGGACAAACACAATGACTGCTAGTACCAAAATACCTTAGGTAAATTCAACCATACCATCTGGCATACCTACATAGAGTATGGCAGTCCATATGTCTCCATTCGGTACATCTGGCATGACATCAGGATTTAATTTCACTGTAGGGGCATCATCGTCCACTCCCTTCGGTCCTCTTGTTGGGAACAAAAGATCTAAAATGTTAGCTCCTACACCAAATGTCAATGTCATTGGTACCATACCACAGACAATAGCTATACCTAGTGTTCATGTCGCTAGTACTATACCATAGACTGCACAGACAGTAGGCATACCCTCTTTCGAAGATGGCAGTCAAAACCCATTCTCACATATTCCAAGTCAAAACCCATTCACACAGATTCTGAATCAAAACACATTCACCAACATTCTGAATCCAAATCCACTTTACATACCCACGTTTAACCAAAATCCATCAAACAACGCTAGATACTAAAACACATACATAGATCCAAATAATCTAGCTACCACATCGTTAACGCAAGTCGACGTCCTACAGACACTCCAAACATAAATGGATAACATGGCAGTGTCAACTAAGAAATCCTTTTCAGCAAAAGATCTGTGCCCCTTTCCCTTTGATAAATAATTGTACATGACCCCTTTCCCTCATGGGTATGTCATATTGAATCTTCCCAGGTACAATGGAAAACACAATCTGATAGAACACATAAAGGAATTTTCAACCATGTGCATTGATGTCGCCTGTGACCCCACTTATCTTATGAGACTATTTCCAAGAAGTCTTGTAGGAATTGCACTTGAGTGGTTTTCAGGTCTAGACTATGGCGTAAAATCATGGGGTGAACTGGCTGAGAAATTCATTGAGCAATTCTCCTTTAACATAGACCATGAGATTAATATAGCAACCTTATGTCACACAACACAAGACGAAGGAGAAACTTTCATCTCTTTCTTCTAGATATGGAGGACTATAGTCAGCCGGTGTCCCGTTGAGATACCTGAAAAACAAAAAGTCACTATGTTCCAAGAAAACCTCAATCCAAAATTGAGAAGTAACTTAAGGGTATATTGTTGCACATCCTTTACGGATTAGTCAAAAAGGGCCTCATCATAGAAAAAGATCTCATTGAAAAAGGATAACTTAAGACACAAATACCCAATAGAAATCCAACTGTGCAAAACACCCCCAATGACAGAAATAGATTTTGGTCTTGGAACACAAACGTTACCAATCATGGGGTATTTGATGCTAAAACCTTACAAACAAGACTTATCACTACACTGTGAGGACATAACCCCTCTTCCAACATGCTTAACATTGTCAATCAACCTCCCAACACTATCCAAAATACTCAACATCCACAACAATAGAGGAGGTTTCAAAAACGTGAGTTTACTCCCTTAGGGGAACCCATTGAGTCAGTATTCAAACAACTGTTGCAACACAATCTTATACAAATTCAAGAGCCAAGACAATATGATCCCAAACAATTTAAACCAGTTTGGTGGGATCAAAATTCCTTTTGTGAGTTCCATAGAACTAAGGGACATAACCTACAAAATTGTCGACAACTGAAAAATATTATATAGGATCTTGTCGAGAAGAGAATTATTGAAGTTAGCGAGAAAAAAAACAGTCATCAAACATTGATCAAAAAGTCTTTTCTAATCCACTACATGACCATGGGAAAGGAAATTTCCCCAATTCAAGTAACAAGACCAATATGTCGGCCAACTACGCTAATATCAAGCATGATTATAGTAGTGGAAAAATCATGAATCACCTTTGTGCCACTAATGAGAATATCAATACCATTGCCATAAATACAACTCCTGAGTGTGTTGTTAACACTCGTCGGACTAAGATCACTATCCAAGGCTCTCCATCATAGCAAACACCATAGACTTCCAAGACA
>VDFB02391794.1:0-26810 GCA_007258455.2 Sequoia sempervirens | reverse complement strand
TTGATTCATTTTTTTAGGTTACTTGTTCCCCTTATGCAATGTATACAAGTGGGAGAATGTTAGGAAAAATGTGTGTTGTACACCTTGCATAATATATTTAATGTAATTATTCTTGGGGCCACTTTATGTTGCATGTAACATTGGGACATAGGTTAAGTTGTAAAAATGTAATTATTTAATATTGGGGAAAATAAATAAATAAAGTACCCAATATTAAATAAGGGGATATGGTTTTGTAATCTCATGGTTTTAGTCACATGGTTTTGTGTAATACCACTTAGTGGTTTTGTGGGAGCTTTCTTCTATAAAAGCAACCACAAAGGTAGTTATTAAGAGATGCAATTTTGCATGTTAGCTTTGGTTAGCATTTGTAAGGGTTTGAAGCATGGCACATGATGTGTGGTTGCATGCTTGTTCACATGGATTGCTTGGAGAGGGCTTGTTTATTCAATGGTGTTCATGGAGACTCAGAAGATGTATTGTAATATTTATTGTTGAATAATACATGAGAGATGGATGATTTTGGAGGTTTGTTTTTTTCCCTCTTGAGAGTTTTCCGAGGGCATATCTTGTGTCATATTTTCCTGGGTATGTTGTCTATTCTCTTGCATGTGTATTTTGAATACTTAGTTGCATAGATCTCTCTTTTGGCTTATGTGGAAATTGTCTTTAAATGGTTGCAAGTTTCCAACATTTAACACAAGGAAGTGGTGATTGGTGTAGCGATGTTGACATGGAAATGGGACCACATGGATCGTATTGAACTACATCAAAGATATTTTCCTTTATCGGTGGGAGATTTACATTGTCTCCTCGATAGGGTGGTAAGTTGGTTCAATGGTTGAAGACTGAATGACGTGTCTACACTTCAACATGGATTGGGCGGAAGTTGAAATGATTGTTTCTGGTGTAGTTTTGGAAGGTAGAACAATGGTGTTGGGGAGAGGGAATGAACAACCTCGTATGAATAATTGGGGAGAAATTTTTTATGGAAAAAAGTGTCATTTCGCCTTAGCAGAAAGGGGGGCCTCTGTAACTGAACTTCTGAATGTATTATGTAATCAGTTGAATTGAAAGGAGGGTTGTTTTCTGGTGAAATTTGTTGCATTGTAGTGTGGTTTTTCTACTTGATTTACATCCTGATAAGGCTCTTCAATCTCGATTGCATAAAAAATGGACCTCATCATTGGATCCAAGATGGCCAAGAAAGAAAGATTGATAAAAAAATTTCCTTATTTTTGTGATTATCGAAAATTGCAAAAAAAAAATTGCCCACAAACCTCATTCGTATGATCGTCGGTTTTGCAAGACGATTGTATAAAAATTAAATTAAAAAATATATTTATTGAATTTTTTTAGAAATCAAATGAAAAATAAATTAATAGGGTGGGGGTTCTATAGACCCCCTATACCCCTATACAGTTGTTATCAGTTGTATTGGGCCATGTGAGGTGCATAGTCCCCATTGGTGTTGATACTCCCTAACCGACGACCATTGGGTTGGCAGGCCTTAGGTCCCCCAATCATGGGAGCCAACCCAAAGCCCCTTTGGGGGTGTAAAAAAATTAACCACCAATTTCATTAAAACAAAATTTAATTTTTTGAAATTATACCACCCGATGGGGCCACTAGCCAACCACCGAAGGGCCACCAGCAGCCTATCTATAATCCAAACTGGATAAAAATATTTCAAATAGACATATCTTTCACTGGGATGTAAGATTTTCAACTTCCAATAGTCAACGAAATCTCTTTTCAAACACTATGCAATGGTATAGGTTTAGTTCCCTAATTTTATAGTTTACATTAGCTTTTGGGGCCTATAATTCAATTATTCTTGGTTTCACATTTTTGGATATAACTTTTGCATACAAAATTGGATATTTGATTTCAAGTAGGTGTTGGAGAGATACATAGTATACTACACGGTGGATCATGTGGATTTTTAGTTTATGATGTAGAGAGAGGATTGTACTTGTTTTATCACTTCTAGGTGCCTAAGATTCAAGGTGTGATTGTATGAGCATTTAGATGAGTCAAGAGACAAAACCTTGAGAGAGTACATGTTTTATATGACATTTATGATGGCACAATTGATTATTAGTGTGGTACTTCCTAGTACAGGTTTACATGTGGATTTTAGAGTTGGACATTGATGGTGGAAAGTACACAGTTTGTATTCTATGTTGAGGACATGATTTAACATGTGTGCAGACATGAAATCTTGTAAGGGTGATAGTTTAGTATAGGTATATAATTGGTGATGATTATGGTGTCATAGATTATGGTGAAATATTATGTAGCTATTTATGTTGCATATGTGGATCATTGTGATTGTTCTTGGTACTTAATATTTTTGATCATTTATCACACCTTGATATGAGCATTTATTGGTAGACTTGATATGCCTTGATTATTTTCAGATTTGACATTACCCATGTAGTGGGAGTTCCTAGAAATATATGTTCTTCATTGATATATTTGATATAGGGAGATTATGATTGTGGTTTAAGGATCACATATTTTTTGGCATAAGTTTATTGATATTGTTGATATCTAGGAGGTATGGATGGTGTGATGTATTAGCATGTGTTGTGGATGTTGTTTCTAATCATGAAGGTTTTTACCTTTGATAGAATCTTGGAGACTCTATTATCACTTGGATTTTATGCTTGTGGTGTTGGATTGACGCATCTTCACCTTGGCATGTTCCTTTTCTTCCATAGATGGCATATTGGAGGATGCGAGATCTTGCTTGAGATGGTAGTCATTTTGGTTTTATTGCAAATATCTTTCTAGAGTACAAGAGTACATTGGAAATTCATGTGATTTAATGTATGGTTATGATCATGTATTTCATTTATTAATCATTATGCAATATACACAAGTGGGAGAATGTTAGGATTCAGTGTTGTACACCATTGCATAAATTTATTTATTATAATTTTATAATTAAATAATTATTTAGTTTTGATGCACCTAGGAGGTGTGTTTAGCCACACTAGGTAATTATTTGGGGCCACTTGTAAAGTTGTATTGTAACATCGGGTTATTATTTATGTGTGGGAGACATTGAATAATAATTTAATATTTGGAGAAATATTTAATAATGTGTACCCAATATTAAATGAGAGGTCAATGGTTTTGTGTTCACATGGTTTTATCTTACCACTTGGCTATATTTGTGTTGACTTGTTTTTATAAAATCAAACACATATTTAGTGGTTAAGGCTGGTTGGGTGAGTGGGTTGTCATATTATTGTCTTTTTGAGGAGAGCATATGTGAATCATGGTTTGAGATGTGTGTATTCATGCTTAGACACATGGAGGATGCATTGAAGATGCTTGACGTTTTAGAAGTATGCATTGTAACTCTATAAGTGAATGTATTTTTTCATTGTTGAATAATAGATGAAGTATGGATGGTTTTGGAGGTTGGATTTTTCTCTTGATGAGTTTCCCAAGGTATATCTTGTATTATGTTGTGGCTTGTCTAATTTTATCTATGCATTATGGTTATTTTGTAAGTTACTATGCATACTTTTTCTGATGAGATTATGAAGGAAATTGATTAAATGAACTAGGTATTGACACACTATTTCCTAACAAGGCTTAGGAACTAATTCAAGAGTTTTATTTTAGCAATGTTGTTTCTCAAATCTAATTCATGTTAAAATTTATAAGGTTACCTATATTTCAATAGGAGGAGATAACCTTTTGGAGAAAAAATCCCAAGGGTTGGTATTTTGTGGATTCAAAATACTCTATTCAAATAGACAACCCTATAATTGAAAAAAAGTGGATAAAAACTCACACCCTGTAAAATAATCATGACATGATAATCAAAAATATCCTTAATCATCATAATTCTCAATTAGCCTATGACTATAAGGAAAGTTGAGAAGCATGTTGAAGTGGCAACAGTCCCCAAGCCACTACAATTGGGAAGAAACCATTTCTTAGAGGTAAAAAATTAAGTGAAAAGGGAAAGGAATTTTCCCACCAAAGGAAAAAAAATAATTGAATTTATACTAGATTATCCACCCTCCAAAACAAATTGAAAGACGACCCATGTTGGGAGATGTCAATATTATTTTTTTCTAGTAGGGGGAGGATAACTAGATTTATTCCTAGGGACTCTAATAAGGATAAACCTAAAGAAAAGATGAGTGTTATTTATTTTCAGGATAATGACTTCCAAGAAAACCAAACTGTGAATATTTTGAGCTTGGATTTTTCTATCAACATTGTCATTACTAAAAATCCTAGAAAGTCATTTATTGTTGCAAAGAAACCAAAATTAGTTACCTGACCTAATGGGGGAAGACAAGTGGTAAAGAAAAACACTAGTAACATGAAAAATTGGGATAAAACCCATGAGAATAATATTGAGGAATAACAAAAGAAAGCTAAAATACCTAAGGAAAATGACTAAATTGTTGATGGAAAAGAAATTAAAAAAATAAATGAGGAATATTGTGTCCCTTGCACCATCTACCACATCAATAGAGTGAAGATGGGCCTCTTCTAACAAAGAATGATTTGAATGAAAATAAAATACAATGAGTTTGAATATTTTGTGAACAAGATAACAAATTTGAGCAAGGAGATTTTAACTTCACTTCCAACATCTACAATATTCTATTGGAGGAGCATGAGACTAGAATGAAAAAGGGAGGGTTGCCTAGTAAGGATGGCCCCAATGAAGAGTTAAACTCATTAAAATTTGATCTCCAAAGACTATCCAAATAAATGAGGTAAATTCAAGCCTTTAAAATTTGGATGGGTCTCTTAGTGGATAAGGATTGATTTTGTTGTTATTGTTTCTTTATTTTCTTGGTATCCGATATGTTGCTAGTGTTATAGTTTTTCATTTGTATTTTGTGTTTTTTTGTTATGCATCAATTTTCCTTTGGGATTTATAAGGGAAGGGGTCCTTTTATTCTCTTTTATATAATAAAAATAATGAAATATCATGGATTATAGAACACCACTTTTAACATAAATCTACAAAACCCACAAATCCAATTATCATGAATTTGAAAACATGTAAATAAAACCATCCAACAAGACCAAGGTATTCCAAGAGCCCTATGCCACCAAATAATTCAAATCCAAACCTTGTACATGCATAAAGAGGCTAGGTTGTTCCAAGAGCTTTGAGCTCACCAAAAGACAAACTCCACAACTTATATGCATGTGGGGGATAATCATCCAATTATTTCCAATGATAGGGGATAAAACCAAGCAACCAATGTAAACACTCCAAATGATAACAAAAATAAATAATGCTCTCTCATGTGACTAGGGAACCAAAGATAGATACCCAACATAAGCAATATTTTTTGCACCTGACCATATAGTGAAAGTAAATCACCACAATTCTTGAGGGTATTCATGTACTACCAAATAAGAGATTCAATTCAAAAATCAATATTCATATGACTTAATCCAAGATGTTCCACCTTATTCTACAAATACTAGTACTATTTCATGAAAAACATGATCAACTACAAAGACTCCCACTCAAACAAGTATTAAAATCACAAACAAAATAAACCCTTCTAAAACCAAATGTAAGTTATATCACATGCAACTCATATGCAACCACATGAAGCCCATGGAACCAACTTGACACTAATACCAAATATAAAAAATATCATGCATGTGTTGCATGATCATAAAATGTTGTATTATAAACTACTCCATAATTTTTGTCTTATGTATTTTTTTTGTCAAAATAATGCTTTGAAAAGGGTAAGTATGGTTGTTGTTTGAGGAAAGACATTTTTTTCATATAAGAAAAATACCTTCTCTTGTTTGATCTATGTATATTGTTATGATTATATAAATGAGAAAATATTTATATACTCTAATTTGTAAATTTGATTATCTTGATTCAACATATTTTTTAAATAAAATTAATTTTAATAAATTCAAATATATAGTGTTAATATTTGTAGATGCATATATAGAGAATTCCACACATATATAGAAGTGGACCTATATATATATATATATATAAGTGGACATATATATAGTCAACTTTTGTGTGTGTGAGAGATAGATCATAGTTGTTTTGATATCATCGAGGGTGGCAATAAATGAACAGTACTTTAGAATTTAAGAGGATGTCTATCAAACTGATAACTCCAACATAGTGGAGATTGAAGTAGTGGTTTTAAACTCTACTTCACATTATGTAAATTATTTTATGAGAGAATGGTAGTATGGAGGCTCATAGTGGACATGCAAAAAAGGAGGAGAAATAACAAGGGTTGGGGAAGAAATAAAGTGTTAAAAAATGTGACTCAAATTTACTGGCTTGATCGACTTCCTGTAGCAATTATGTTTTTCCCTTTATCGACTTGAATGTCGTGCAATCGCAGAAATCTAGAACCTTAGAACTATAAGTTGGGAGTTTTGAAATTCTTGAAACCCGTGACATTTAAAGAAAGTTGGGAGATCGGTGGTTAGATAACTTAAGAACTCAGCGACTTGGTTAGGAAATTTTGAGAACTTGCAACTTGGTTGTGAAACTATTGAAACCCACAACATCTAAAGGAATTCTCATTGATGGTCTGATATCACTCATTGGTGGTCATGTATTTCATTGGTGGAACTTACTCTTGTTGGTGAGACTCTATCTCGAGTCTCTTTGATGACTCAATAGATTTGGTAATTGGCCAATGGTGATGATGTGGTTTCAAGTTGGTAGTGGGAACCACCTAGAATTTATGTCAGAGGGACATCCTCATATTGAAGGGACTGTGGGTGGAATCTCTTTGACAGGCTAATAAGGCTTCATCAATGTGACTCCCTTTAATCGATGGGAGACGAATTGGTGTCTCCCTGATATGGCAATGAGGTTGAATCAGTATCTCATGAAGAATGTCGTGGTGGGACTCGACTGGTGCCAGAATGGAAAGCAGTAATTGGTTGTTGACCATTGAAGGTTGTTTAGCGGATTGACTCGGCAGGGTAATTCGAACATCAAAGTGACTTGTTATTGGAGAGAGATGAAAAGAGTCTCTTTGATGGCCCAACATGGTTAGCATTAGTTACCTATAGAATTTGAATCGATATCTTGGAACTGAATCGGTTGGTTTCCTGGTTGGCTTGAAATGAGAACAAATGGTATAAATCATTGAACATTCTGCAATGTGATTGAGAGGGAAATAGAATAGGGGTTGTGTTGTCATATTCTCTCCAGATGGAACAAGATGTAAACTTTGTAAAGGCTTAGAGCTTGAATTGTATTTGTAATTGTATTATGTTACTGAATAATACAATGGTGATATGGGCTTTTGGAGTGCGGGGTTTTTTACTTGAAAGGGTTTTCCCCATGTAAATCTATGTGTTCATGTTTTTTGTTCCATCTTTCATGTTTAATGGTTCTGCTTGATTGAGTCTATTTAATGGTGTTGTTTGGAACTGGTTTAATTAGCATTAACTTTTCTCTAAGGGTCAATGTGGGAAATGAACTATGTCTAATTCCACTTTTTGGCATAGTAGTTTGTTTCTTTGAGACAATTTGACGAAATAAAAGCTACTGAAGGAACTACTGATCTTGGATGTTTCTTTCTGGGATGATTTAAATTTCCCAACAAGTGGTATCAGAGCTTTCTTCTAGGATTTTTTTGCTTGCATGTGCAGGTTTGTGAGTTGCATGTACTTGCATGTACTTGCATGTTCTTACATGTAAGAATTCTTGGTGTTTCCAGTTCTGGGTATTCCTTCTATGAGGATTTCTTAGTGTGGTAGGCTTGAGGAAATTCGAAGGAATCGACTGATGAATTGATCCTTTGGTGAGTAGAAATTCTTACTTTTTAAAATTTTCAAGAGACAACATGAAGTATGAAGGATGGAGAATATGGAGAAACTTGAGTTGGTCATATTGAAATGATGTGACCTGAAGCTCATGAGTTGGAAGTGGTACAATCCTTATGCATGGGGTGGAATATTTTACTCTATGGTTGTGTTGCAACAAATCTTTCATATTGGGTGTTTGTGTGAGGGCCTCCTTGATGATATGGAGAAGCTTGGGTTATTTCTCATCTATGGAGAAATGTGCTTATGTTGGGAATTTTTTCCTGGTATTGGAAGGCATAGCTTTATTTTACCTTGATTGCATGTAGGCTATGGAGTTGATCATTGGATGGTCTAGAAGCTTCTGAAATAGCCTGTCTCTTTATCAGATACATGTGCATGTTGGTGGTTTTGGAGTTGGCTTGATATGGGCCTGAAGTTCTTGAATTGTTGTTTCCTTTTAGGGATGTGTTGTACTTGCATAGCTCAAATCCATGTTCTTTGGATTTGAGGGTTTTATAGATTTTTGTTTAAAGAATCTACGGTTATGCATATTTGTCATAATCCTTTATTTTGGTTTAACTATTATGGTGTTTATGTTTCAGACTTTTGAGTTTTCCAGGTGTGAAGTGGATATGGGTGTGCATTGGTGTTCTTGAACATAGTGGTTTGCAAGTTTTACATGATAAAAAAAAACTTGTGGTTTTGTGGAGCTGTTGTTAAACTATTTTCTAGACCCTGGCTTTTGGGGTGTTGCTGGATGAGATAGTTGCAGTTTTGCATGCATGCTTTGTGCATGGTATGAGGAAGTGTGATTTCTTCTCAGCATGGGAGTTTTGGTACGTGATTAGTCACTAAGCATTTCCCATGGTGTTGCTTTTTGGGTTCCTAGACTATGGTGCTTGAGCCGTGGACATGATTGGAAAATCATATTTGGACTTGATCTGGTGTTTGATTCATGTTATCTACGTGGTTATTCTCTTTGAGATCTTAGTGTTGCTATTTCCAGTGTGTTGATTGGTTTGCAGATTTGATGTGATTGATCTTTGAGTTATGCGGTTGGTGCATTAGCTACCCATTAGCTACAGTTAGATAACTCAGAAGTGGACTATCTATATCCACAACGTTGATTCAGTGTTAGTACGGACTTGTTAGCTATCCTTTTTTGTGGTCACTTGTGCATTGGTTTGGTTGCTTTGATATGAGAGGATGTATGGCGTTGATTACCTAAATATTTGGTTATGAGGACCTGTAGTATTTTATATCACGATGCCATGGATAGCTTGGATACATTGCTTTGTGTAATCTTTTGATAGTGATGGAAATCTTTGCTTGTTTTGGAGATCTTGGTGCCACTTGATGGACATGTTGATGTGTGGACCTGAAGGATTTTCAAATTAGAAGATGTTGGGTCATGATGCTTGATATCTTAGTTGTCATGGTTCAGTGGGAGCTTTAGCAATGACTGTAGATTCATCACTTGGTGATGGATGGTCTTTTCTAATATTGCAGATGTTACTAGGAGGAGCTCTTAGATCTTGTTGTTGCAGAAGGGTTCTTTCAAATTTTCATGGACACTATTTGAAGATGTGCAACATCTCAGAACCATGGAGCATTCTTGGATTCTTTGGTTGAGGTGATGGTGGTGTTTGACAGGTGATGTTGGTTTAGAGCTTATTTTCTTAATGTCGTGATAGACTCTTGTTTGCGCATTATATTTTTGGCATGTTGTGTTGCTCTTGATACCATGGTTAGTTCACTTGAAGCATGGGATCTCCTAAGGGGGATCGTAAGATCATGATGTCATGATAAGTTCCTGATTTAGATGTTTGGAGCTTTGATAGTGGTCTAGTAATTCTTTGTGTTTTGGGTGTATTGGTCATATACTTGAGAAAATCATGATATTGCAATGATGCATTTGGAGTTTAGCATGAGATGATCATTTGTAGGTGCTCATGGATACATGAAAAATAAGGTGAGGTTGTATTTCTTTTGAGAGGAGAGAAGTGTTGATGGTTACTCTTGATGAATATTTCAACAAAAAGTCTGAGAAGCCTTCACCTTGGTTGGACGTGACTTCAATAGAGACCAATGAGGAGATTTCTCTTGGAGGAGTCATGATGGCTTGCATATTTTGAAGGAGTATTCTCATTCCCCACTCTTGGTCTACTCGGTATTTTATCACTTGTGAGGTATTTCCCATTGTTTCTCTCAGGTGTTTTATGCTTTCTTTCATGGATCTTGAACTACTATTAGATGATTCTGAAGGATTCATTGTGGGAGATGGATAGCATGGTTATCTCCTTATGCATTGCGATTACATTCATTGATGTTGATTTTAGGAGATGCGTTGGGCGTATTTCCTAAAATGGGAAATGAAATAGTTTGATCTTCTTTGAGAGGATTACATCCATGTTGATTACATGATATATGTGTTATGTTTGATCTTGGTGATTGAACGGTTGGATGTTGTTAAGGATTTTCTCTTGGGGTTTTGAAGGATATCATACTTGACACAGTTGGCATTTAGAGGTGTATGTAAGAGGATTTTCTATAGGTACATGATGTGTAGAGGTGCTCTCTTTGTTACACCCCTAACTTTAACTATGTTTTACTTTTTACTTTGAAGTAATTAGTAGATGATTATGCATGTTCAATGATTTGACGTTTAGTTAAAATGGCTAGAAAAATCAATGTTTTCATGAGTCATGTTTATTTGACTAAAATTTGACATGTGCTTAAAAGTTGTCAAGATGTGATGATCTCATAAGGATTATGAAAATGATTACTGAAACACTAATCTTGTGTTGTTGATTGCAAATTGCATTCAGGAAATAGGTTTCCGCCTTCCGTGAAAGGGAGGGAGAGCATCATCAGAGAGAAGGGAATAGATACAAGGAATAGAACAGGTTGTCACCATCTTAAGTCTATTTCTAGTTGCTAAATGTCAACCTAGTCATTTTGGGGATAGTGATGTCGTCAAGGTTGAACTTTTGTTGTTTCACGATTGAGACAACTTTATGTCGAATATGTCACTTCTCATGTCATGACGATGTTATGTTGTGACCTCATTTGCATAATTGGGTGTTCATTTTTGTCTATATTCTTGATAATAGTTTGAATTGGCTTAATAAGTCGAGGAACTAATATTATAACCCAATTCCTTGCAAAAGGAAGTCATTTTGATGATCATCCTTGAGTTCATTTTAAGGAGTGAATACGCCCGAGAGACGACAAAAGATCAACGTCGTCGATCGTGTAAGATGGTGTTACCAACCCTAAATTTTGGGAATGATTTGTCATTTATATGTGTTGTTTTTGGTGATACTTTAACGACTAAGCCAGTCGTTGAGTCCACTATTTTGACAAGGCTCCTTTTACGGAGGGGCATGACATATTGATATGTTTGCTCAACTCAATTGAGAAGCTTATTGATTATTGAGATGACATTGATAAGCCTATCCATATAAGTTTTTCCTTATAAATAACAAAAGGGATTTTGTTTAGCCACGACCAAGAAGGTGAACGTGGCAAAAGTCTAAATTCAAAGATTATTAAAATCATGTTTAGATCACGGGCATCTCCCTAAGATAGCACAGGTTCAAACTTTGTGTTTGGGCATTCCACGCATGGGAACGTGGCTCCCTACACGTAAGCCAAAATTTAACTGACTTCTCGTCTCTAACCGCTTCAAGAACCAGTTACTATAACTGTCTTTATATCGGTTATTATAACTAATTCTTGCGGGCATTTTTCGGGGGACCATGATATGAACGATAGCTAAAAACCCGTGTCATGTTAATGAGAAAATTGTTTTCCTCTATCGACCTCTAGATATATCAATTCTTAACTGATTTCTGCGAATCCATCTTGGAAGATTGGGGGGAGAAATCAGTAACCGTTTGGTAATTCTTGATAATGGTTTTACTTCTAAAATATATATACTCCTTTTTGGAATTGATTCGGGGGGCGGCGTTAAGGTTGCTTATCACTGATATCTAGAAGAAAATTCACGAACACTAATAGAAAATGGAAGGTCAAAGACAGGAGGGTAGTTTTGTTAACGACAGAAATATTTAGAGCCATAAGAGAAGAACGAGCTAGTTCTTCTGGGAGGGAAAAGAATCTGGTCATCATAGAAAGGTGCTCACCAAGCGAGCAAGAAAGGAAGTTCATGTCTTAGGAAGAATCCTTCAATAAAACCATACTGCAAGAGGAGAAGATATGAGGAGCAACCGAAATTGCGAACATATCTAGAAGTTGGGCATGAGTTCGCCGAGATTATAAGCTAAGTGATTTCTATTTATTTTTCCTTATTTTTGCTTAAGAAATACTTCACTGGAATCTTCAAAATGTTCTTTTAACACAAATAATGAGAAGAGTAGATGTCTCCTTGCACGTAAATAATACTATGATTATTGTAAGGAAAGGAAGTGGATATATCTGCATGTCACAATGTTTATGAACCACCCAAAGCCAGATAGGTTGTACATATTATATCCGTGATGGAAGGCAAAGAAAAATCCGCAAAATTCACTGTCGTACAGGAAAATCCACGAGTTGTGGAGCAGAAATCTTTTAGAAAGATATATCATCTCTCGAATAGTGGCAGGAGAAATGAAGTTGGAGAGTATCCTTGACTTTTTAGGGAAAATTTAGAACGGTGTTTTATGACATAATGGGATTTAGTGGTGAGTCCTCGGGACAGTGTGAAAGGGACCGAATTAAGCCTTGTTGTCTCTTGTCGTGCACATATGTGTGAGAGCTTGGATCAAGTAGTATTCTCATGCAAATTTTATGCGTGGTAAATCCTTCCAAATAGCATGCAGGCAGTGATTGGATAGGTACTATACCTTGCCAGAAAATAGACTGGAACCGAGACTTGTTAAATAAAATACAATATACCTATTTCTTACTAAAGGTTCTTACCTTAATCTTTCGATCTAAACATGTAGTAAACTAAGAATTGAAGTTCTCTTTCCCAAAATATTGTTAAGCTTCTAATAAGAATTAAGTGTTGGATTTTATGCTACAAGTGTAGTCTACTCCTTTAAGGGTGGATCATGTGATAGGATGCTTTGGAAGTTACATGCTTTACCTCTAAGGATCCTTAAGGATTATCTAAGATACTAGTATATCTTATCCATTGGCTTCATTTAGACAATCTAGTTGAGATTAAGTTATTGCTCTAATTATATTATGAGAGCATTGAGGAAATGTCTATATTATGGGAAGAAATGGATTCTCATTGGGAGCTAGGGTTATTATGTGAATGATCCTAAGCCAAACCTATGGTATTAAGTGTGTTCATAGAGAAGAAAACCAATTGACCTTTTGATAAGCATCTTTCTTCTTGTGTTAAACCCTCACGAGGATGGGTAAGCTTGGAGACATATTCAACTTCTCCTTTGTTCCAAGAATGGGACTTTTAACTAGCTCAAGGGTATAGACATACTATGAGATGGAAAGTATGGACTTAATTATATAAGAACTATAGAACTTATCTTAGTGCTATGTGCACAAGGGAATTTGATTATTCCAATACTCGACATCAATGTTGTAACCAACTACGAGAAGGGGATATTGGGAGATTGAAACTCAACCGCATGATTATTTTACTTATGATTGCCATTATAGGTATATTTGAATTTCTCATATAAAGAATGAAAGTCATATGAGTTTATAACCTATCCTTATTCGAATGTGAGTAACCTTGAGTTGACAAGGAAGTTGGGAGATATTTATTATCTCTTACAAATCGAACCTATTAAGGTTGAAGGATTGAACTTAGTCAAAGTACTAGCTATGAGAAGTAATGACACTCATTAAGATATCAGATATCATGCTTATTCATGTTAAATGAAATGTGAATTGTGAAATGCTAAGTTGTCTGGGGGACTAGAAGTAATTACTCTTATGTTTTGCTTCACTATTGCTATTATCGTTGGAGAACAAGAATGTTTGAAATTTCCATGTATTGGGTTAGAGAAGCTAACCTTAGTATTGAACCAAGGAGGATATAGGGAATCTATAACTCTTATGTCAAATATGATATTGTACTTATTGATTGACAATGTAAGGTCGAGAAACCATAGAACAAGGCAGGAAGTCTTTATAATACCTTAAGTGAATCTTCGATAATGTCGAAACTTGATTTAACACTTCAAAGATGTTGGGCGTTGAATCTTGAGAGTAAGTGACAAGAAGTCATAAAACCTAGATATTGCAAGAAAGAAATAAGGGACTTTTAAAAGGTTTGAAATCCCTAAATCTTTACATTGATTGAATATCCTAGACTAAGGATTTGTTCTAAGTCAGATTGGCTAGAATGGATTTTCTATTATGACTAGTTTGAGTCTAGAGTACCAAATAAAGTAAGAAAAACTATAGGATGAGATAGTTTCTAAGACGAGTCAGAGGTGTGTGTCTAGATGGAACGACCAATCAGAGTGATCATACTTAGCTAGAAGGGATCTAGAGTTGTATGGTCGATTGAGTTTTGTAGAACACATCACTAGGACTCAGATGGTGAAACTTGACAGTTCCTTATATCTATACTCTTCGAGAAGGGCCGGGTTACTTCCAGTTTGGAAGTGCGTGGGGGACCACTTGAGTCCATGGTTGGAGGAAAATCACTTGGATGATGCTCTCCCTCTATAGCAGTAGACTCTCTGAGACTTGTGAAGATAGAGATCGACATTACGGATGCAGTGAACTCCATGTTCTGGCTTATGATAGAAAAAACCTATGAGGTAAAACTATTCTTTATGCCAAATTTATTTTATGTGATATAAATGAATATTGTAAGGAATTAGCTTGATTCTAGTTATGATTACATGTGAATTCAAGTTTGAATTTATCTGGAAAAGTTGTACTTTATTCTTGTGCTTATGCAAATGTTTTAACTTTAAAAAAAAAAAATTCTCTCTCATGTTTACTAAGTTTAATTACCTTCTAGTAAATTCTTGAGATTACTTGAGTATTAAGTGGATGGATGTTACACTTTTCTCTTGGTTGTCTTTCTAGATGTTTGGTTTCACATTACATTGGTTTGAGGTTTGGTCAGAGTTGTAGTGATCACTAGCTTGTGGTCATGTGTTTTCACTCATGTTCTTGGGTGATGACATGAAGGTTCTTAATCTTTTTCCTTTGTTGGGTGTGGAGAACTTGGGAGAGTTGTGAATAATTGTGGTGAGATTTGTTCTTACAGGTTATTTAATTACAGGTTTTTCATATCTTTGTGGATGGTTCCTTGAAACTACATGTTTGCAGTCTCTATGTTATGTTATTGGTAGACCTGGTATGCCTTGATCTTTTCATATTTATTATGCATGTAGTGGGAGTTCCTGAATATGTTTGGTCTTCTTCGGCTAAGAGCATGTATCTACGGTTGATGGGTTGGTTGTTACTGGCATGAGTTTACTGATGAGAACACCTTTGAGGTATGTGATTGGATGGAGTAGCACTTTTTGTGTGTGCTATTTTCAATTGTGTGTGTTGATCAGTTTGATGGAAGCAGTCAATTTTTTGGTTGTTGTTCTAGCTGATGTTATGTCTGATTTTTTGGAGAATGACTTCACGGTTGTGTTTATGTTGAGAGCTTTGAAGTTGATGTTGTGATGCTTCTATATCTTGTGAGCACGGTGAAGTGGTGGTTATATTTCTATAGCCTTTGCTATCAGTTGGATCCGATGCTTGTGTTCTTAAGACTAGTGCATATATGCCTTGGCTCATTCCTTTTCCTTTGGTGGATGGTTGAAACTATTGTCTGAGTTGTTGGACATCTTGGATGTCATTGCAGGTGTCTTGGTTGGAGTGTAGAAGCATTGTCTAAGATTCTTGAGACTGCATGTATGGTTGTGTGAGCTGATCAGTATTTTCTAGCATTGGAAGGAGCCAGTAAGTTCTTTGTCAAGTGGGAGAATGTTAGAAAATGTGACTCAAATTTACTGGCTTGATCAACTTCCTATAATTTTTTTCCCTTTATTATCCTAAATGTCGCGTGATTGCTGAAATCTAGAAACTTAGAACCGCAAGTCGAAAGTTCTGAAATTCTTGAAACCCACGACATTTAGAGAAAGTCGGGAAATTAGGTGGTTAGATAACTTAAGAAATCAATGACTTGGTTAGGAAATTTGGAGAACCTATGACTTGGTTGTGAAACTCTTGAAACCCATGACATCTAAAGGTCATTTCACTGATGGTATGATATCCCTCATTGGTGGTCATGTGTTTCATTGGTGGAACTTACTCTTGTTGGTGGGACTCTATCTAGAGTCTCTCTGATGACCCGATAGCTTTGGTAATTGGCTAGTGGTGATGATGTGGTGTCAATTTGGTAGTGGGAACCACCTAGAATTTATGTCAGAGGGACATTCTCGTATTAGAGGGATTGTGGGTGGACTCTCTTCGACAGGCCGATAAGGCTTCATCGATGTGACTCCCTTATATCACTAGGAGATGAATCAGTGTCTCCTTGATATGGTGATGAGGTTGACTTGATATCTCATGAAGAATGTCATGGTGGTACTTGATTGGTGCCAGAATGGAAAGCGGTAATTGGTTGTTGACCATTGAAGGTTGTTTGGTGGATTGACTCGAAAGGGTAATTCAAACATTGAAGTGACTTGATGTTATCGAAGAGAGATGGAAGAGTCTCTTCAATGGCCCAACATGGTTAGCATCAGTTACCTATACAATTTGAATCAACAGTTGGGAACTGAATCAATTATTTTCTTGGTTGGCCTGGAATGAGAACAAATGGTATAAATCATTGAACATTCTTCAATGTGATTGAGAGGGATGTAGAATAGGGGTTATGTTGTCAGATTCTCTTTGGATGGAACACTTGATGTAAACTCTATAAAGGCTTAGAGCCTGAATTGTATTTGTAACTGTATTCTATTGTTGAATAATACAATGTCAATTTTCACTTTTAAAGTGTGGGGTTTTTTACCCAAAAGGGTTTCCCCAACGTAAATTTGTGTGTTCATGTTTTTTGTTCCATCTTTCATGTTTAATGGTTCTACTTGATTGAATTTATTTAATGGTGTTGTTTGGAGTTGGTTTAATTAGCATTAACTTTTCTCTAAGGGTCAATGTGGGAAATGAACTATGTTTGATTCCGCTTTGTGGCATAGTAGTTTGTGTCTTTGAGGCAATTTGATGAAATTAAAGCTACATAAGACACTATTGATCTTAGATGTTTCTTTTTGAGATGATTTAAATTTCCCAACATAAAGTAGAAGGAAGAAAAAGATTGGACTTTCTTCCACTCATCCCACTACTCTTTGGTATCACAATTAAAGTTCCATTCACATCTCACACAACCCAATAATTCATTAGCATACTAAGCATATTGAGATCCACATGCACTCCATCAAGCAACTCATCTAGAATGATGTTCTTAGCTTGGAGTACTTGCCTACATATCACTAGGTTGCAGACATCTTCACTAAACCTTTGGCATTGCCTCATTATCTTCAATTGTGATTGATGCTTAGGGTGAAGGAAGTTATCCTTGGGGGGTCTTCATGATTTCTTCTTTTTTCTTTTTTCTTTGTAGGTTTCTCCTTTTTGGAGAGGATTTTCCCCCACTAGGTTTTTCTCCTTTTCTCCAATTGTGAGAGATTGTTTTGTATATGGGTACCTCATTAGGACTTGTTTCCAGGACCCATATTTTGCATCTTACATTGGTTTTTCCCTCCCTAAGTTGTACTTAAGGGGGTGTTTGTGTGAATAAATTCTTGTACCTAGTTAATTCCTACTAATGGACTTATGGGACTTATTCACATGTTAAGTTTACTTATGTTAAAATATTTCTTGTAGAAGTCTTAGTTTCCATATCTAGATCTTATCTTATCCTAGGTTGTTATGAGTTGGTTGTCTCATGTGATAGGATTAATGTTGGCAATATGATTGTCATTGATGTCAAAAGGGAGACTGTTAAAAAAATTTCAAATGATTAGTCACAGGAAGATTGGTGAAGTATGATGGAGAGAAGAAAATGTTTTTCAAACCTACAAAGTTGCATAAAATGTTGTAATGTTGGCATGCAAAGTTATCAAGCTATTACAAAGAATATTTTGGAAGTTTTCAAAGAAATCAGACAGTGGATCTAATATGGGTTTTTTTAGTACATTCTAGATATATGATCTACTTGTTCAGATGATGATACTTGAGCTCAAAAATGAATTATTCCTACTCTTTGTTCTGATTAAGGTTTCTCGGTAAAACCCTAAGGGTTTTAGTCTTAGCTCTACACGGGATTTTTATTTTACAGTTGACTGGAAATTAGTGGTAACAAGTAGTTTAAGTTATGACTTAAGCCCTCTAATTCATTGAGAAACTAACCCCTCAACCTAGGTATAACCAGCTCAATGGAGTAATGAAGACTTCAATATTTCCTAATTCTGGTAGTTAATATTTGTTTGAGCTAAGATCAACAACCATAATTTGTGATTGAAGATCAAGTGGCTCTTGCGTGCCCACATTACTTTTTAGCTGACATCAGCTTCTATCAATAGAAATGCAAAATCCTGGCACCCATCCAATTGGATCAAGCTCAAGAATATCTGCACAGGAAGATTGGTGGTCAATGTTGTAGATCGTAAAAATCAATGGTGGTCATAGTATCACATTTACAGCTTGCTCTGATAAGGTTGAAATCATAAAATGATTACAATTCTTGAGCTCTAAGCATCACATATATTATTTAATGAGTGCTAAGAGAAAATTTTCTAAGCTATGGAAATGCAACAAAGATCAATGGTATGTGTTGATTATGTAGATCTAACGGTGTTCACTATTTCATGGAAATAATTATGGGTCCATGTTTCGGTTCAGTGACAACCAAGAATGTCGATGCATGTCCAAGGTGACAAATGGAAATCAAAAATTGCATCATGTAGCCTCTTTACATCACACAATTCATTCTTCAAGTACAATGTGTAAACATGCTAGGCATATGTCATGTGATAGTGATCTACGGTGTATATTTAAAGAGAGTTTGATCTGACAATTGCATTTTAATGTTGAAGAGATTGAATGAAGATCATCAGATCATTGTGGGAAGCTATAAATCTATGAATAGAATTCAAAGATATGATTCTCTCAACATTCAGGTGGTGGAACTCTCAGTCAAGTGGTGGAAGTTGACATAGTGAATGAAATTTAATGTTGTGAGAAGGATGACCTAGACCAAATAATGATAACATCATCTAGGATATTCATTATATGGTAGAGTTGTGTGATAAAGTAGAAAAGGGGGAAAGTGAAGAGAAGAGAGGTATGAGTTCTTGAGTTAGCAACAATAGAGATAGAGAGAATGCTTGCAGAGAAGTAGAGTAGTGAATGAGTAGTTGCAGAACAAGTTTGTAACATTGAATTGGATTCATTTTGAATCATATGTAATCAAGAGTTGTAGCTCCATAATTTATTTGTGAATATGATTGGTTGGTGCCATTAAAAATATAAGTTGGTGCTCAGTGGGGAGTAGATTCTTCATTAGAGTTAGTACTCTTAAATTAGAGGATTGGCATCTCCTTAGGGTTGGTGCCATTAAACATTGTAATGGTTTCTATTGTGAGGTAGGATTAGGACAGTAGATCCTACTAGCTATTCTCACTATTATTTTTCCCATATTTGGTTTTCCATGTACATCTGGTTTAATGTGTGCATGTGTGTGTTTAAATATTTCTATATACTTTTATCTTGGTTTAAAAGTATTAAAGAATTAGTTTGAATTTAATCTACCGATTCACCCCCCTCTCAGTAGATAGTTGTGTTCCAACAATTGTATTAGATCACTGGTTCCTTTGGATAAGCTTAACCATCTCAGGTAGATCTTGGATTGTGAACACAAATGGCTAGTCATGAAGGTTCTTCCTCAAACAAATCACCTCTCTTTGATGGATCAAACTATGAATTTTAGAGCATTAGAATGGAAGCATATTTATCTTCATTATGGTTTGATGTATGGATGTTTGTGGTAAATGACTATGTTATTCTTGCTACACCTCCTACTCATCAAGATGATAAGAAACCATATGAGAACAATGCCAAGGAAAAGAATGCTATTATTTTTGGATTTTCTAATTTAAAGGTTGTCAAAGTCATGCACTGTCAAAAAAATCATAAGATTTGGGTAAAATTGAAGAGAATATATGAAGGTGATGATAAGGTAAAGTAGGCCAAGATACAAACTTACAAAGGTAAGTCTGAAATTCTTAAGATTTATAGGAAAAGAAGTGAAAGAATTGGTCATTTTCAAGGTCCTAAGATCCTTGCCATCAAGGTATGATTCTAAAATCACTACAATAGAAGAAGCAAGGGATTTGAATAAACTCATTGTTGATGAGTTGCATGGCACCTTCATTGCCTATGAGATGAGAACGGGAGATGCAGATACCTCTAGGAGAGAAGTTGCATTCAAATAAGCTAAGAAGGAAAAGGTAGAAACATCTACTTCTGGATCTAAGAAGATTGATGAAGAAGAAGCTAAATTTTTTAGAATATTAAGAAGAGGCTCTAGAAAATACAAAGGTAACTTACCCTTTAAATGATTTAACTATGGTAAGATAGGGACTTTTGTTGCTAAATTCCCTTATAGAAGAAATGATAACACTGAGAAAGAAGAGGATAGTAAAAAGAAGAAACCCTACTTCTCTAAGAAGAACTTGAAAAATAAGAAGAGCCTATACACAAAAGAAGAAAGTGATTCATTTGATGTTATTGAAAGCTCAGATGATGACCATGATTGTGCCTTTTTTGTTGATGGAGATGAATCCATATCATGGCATTAGGATTAGCTTATGAGGATCAAGAAAAATAAGTTGAATATGAAGAAGATGATGAAGAAGAAATGGATCTAGAGGGTGAACTCATTTGTGCTCTAAATGAGATTGAAAGGTTGAGAAAGGAGAAATAAAAGCAGAAGAAGCATGCACAAGAGGAAATTTAAAAAATATTCAAAGGTCTTGAAGAATCTGATCAAATGGTGATTAATTTGAAGACTCGAGTTGAAGAAGCTAAAAGGATAGAAGGTGTAGTCAAATTTGAACTAAATTCTAAATCCGATGAATGCATGAAGTTAGAAGCAAAAATAGTGGCTTTGAGAAAAGAAATTGAAAAGTCCAAAGAACAAATAGAAAAAGGTTTGAAATTGAAATGTGGCTTTGAAATACTTGATGAGTTGATTAACTCACAAAAACCATTAAAAGAAAAATTTGGTCTCGGTTTTAAAAAAGGAAAGGGTCCTACTATTAGTGCATCTGCAAACTTATATGATAAGTTCAAAGAAAAAGAAAAGTTTGAATCAAAGAATGAGAAATATTTCTCAAAATATTACAAGAATAATGCCTCTAGAAATAAAAAATCAGATAAAAGCATTGTTGAGATGACGAAAGTTGAAGGAGAAAGAAGCCTATAGAAGATAACAATAATAAATCAGTCTTTGGGAACTTGAAGAAGAAGCAAAATACAAAGGGAGCTGATGTAGATGGTTTCATAAGGGTGAGAGAATTGAAGAGTCCTAAGGAAAGAAGACCTCCTCAACCTACACAAAGAAATGTTATGGTCAGGTATTCTCATTTTTCTATGGTTACTGCTATACATGTAATTAGTTTGGTCATAGGGCTAGTGAATGTAGAGTTGTACCTAAAAGAAATACAAAATTTGTGAGTAGAAATTCATTTGCTCCTTTAGTAGATACAAATGTAATATGCTATAACTATAATAACTTTGGTTACATAGCTAGACAATGTAGAACAAACTTTTTAAGACCAAAAGTACAAATTAAAAGAAAAAGCATGCCCCCTAGTGTGAAAAAAGGTTCACAAGTATTTGTAAAAGAGAAAGATAAGACAAAAAAGAGACCCAAGAAAAGGTGGAAAGCGAAAGATTAGAAGGTTGCATAATTGATGATTACTCAAACTGCACTTCATGCCAAGAAGCAAAATTTGTGGGTAATAGACAATGGTTTCTCTAAGCACATGACTGGTGATAAGAGAAATTTTATCAAACTAAGTAAATGCAAGGAAGGATCTATTAGTTTGGGAGACAATATTACAGTAAAAGTCTATGGTAAAGGAACCCTAAGAATAGATGGAAAATTTCCTACACATGATGTCCTTTATTTTGAAGGATTAAAACATAAGCTACTAAGTGTCAACTAGATGTGTGACAATGGATATAAATTCTCATTTAATGCAAAAGGATGCAAGATAAGGAAATCAGGGAGATTAGTTGTAGAAGGAAAAATAAATGAAAGCAATATTTACATTCTCATTGAAGTGAATGGTCAAATTTTTTTGATAGGACAGATTGATGAGAGTTAGCTATGGCATAGAAGAATATGTCATGTCAATTTTGAAAATATGGTAAAAGTGAGCTCAAAGAAGCTTGTTAGACACATGCCTAAGATAACCAAACCTACAAACACCACTTGCAAGGAATGTTTGCAAGGAAAACAAACAAGGGTTGGATATCAAACAAAAGAGTATGCAACCTCTAAGCCTTTGGATTTGGTGCATTCTGATCTTTGTGGTGCCACAAGAATAAGAGGACTGAAAGGAAAAAGGTACTTCATGTTGTTGATAGATGATTACTCAAGAATGACATGGGTAACCTTTTTGAAGGATAAGTCTCAAGCATTTAAAATATTTAAAATCTTTAGGGTCAAGGTTGAGGATAATGTATGAAGAATCAAATGCTTAAGATCTGATAAAGGTTGAGAATTTAACTTAAATGAGTTCATATAATATTGTGAGAAGCATGGAATCAAAAGGAAATATTTTGAAGCAAGGACTTCACAGTAGAATGGAGTTTTTGAAAGAAAGAACAAAAAAATCAAAGAGATGGCCAAAACAATGCTAAATGAGGCCTAGTTTACTGATGTGTACTGGAGAGAGGCAGTATATACAATAGTATATGCCTTGAATAGAGTTCAACTAATGATAACCACTAAGAAAACCCCCCATGAATTATGGTATGGAAAAGCTGCTTCTTTTAAATACTTCATAGTGTTTGACAGAAAATGCTACATCATGAGAGAAGAGAACTTGGGAAGTTTTGATTCAAGATGACATGAAGGAATATTTCTTGGATATTCCACTCAAAACAAATCCTAAAAATGCTACAACAAAAGGTTACACATAATTTTAGAGAGCTTCACTATCAAGGTTGATAAAGACTTGAAACATGTTAAACTTGGCAGTGATATCTATGAAGATGAATCAAAGTCTAAAAAGGAAATAGTTGGTGAAGAGCCTGAGGAAGTGAATGAAAAGGCGCCTGCAAGATATGTTCAAAAGGATGATCCAATAGAACCAATAATTGGAAATATAGATGGAGGAGTTCAAACAAGGAGAAGAGTTGCAAAGAATAAAGAGCAAGTATTTTTTTCTCTCATTTCTCAAATAGAGCCTAAGAGCTATGTTGAAGCTAGCAAGGATGAAAATTGGCTAAAATACATGGTAGAAGAACTAAGCTAAATTTAAAAGAATAAAACTGGGAAACTAGTTCCAAGATCCCCAAATAAGAATATGATAGGTACTAAGTGGGTCTTTAGAAACAAACTCAATGAGGATGGAGATTTTGTAAGGAATAAATCTAGATTAGTGTGCAAAGGATATGCACAAGTTGAAGGCATATATTTTTAAGAAACATTTTCTCCAGTGGCTACATTGGAAGCCATAAGAATTTTTCTAACATTTTTTTATTATAAGAAATTCAAAGTCTATCAAATCAATGTCAAATCTGATTTCTTAAATGGAAACCTAGTAGAGGAAGTCTATATAGAACAACTTGAAGGTGTTTAGCTATCAAAAGAAGAAGACTATGTTTGCAGACTGAAGAAAGTTTTGTATGGTCTAAAACAAGCACCTAGAGCTTGGTACTGAAGACTAGACCACTTCCTGCAACAACAAGGATTCAATAAAGGATGTGTGGACATCAATCTTTACTTAAAATCAAAAGGAGAGAATATGATAATAGTTGTTGTATATGTGGATGACATCATTTTTTGTGGTAGCAATGGCAAAATGTGCAAGGAGTTTTCTACTAAAATGCAAAATGAATTTGAGATGTTAATGCTTTGAGAACTTTCTTTCTTCCTTGGTCTACAAATAGTACAAATTGGTGAAGGAATATTCATATCTCAAACTAAGTATGCTAAGGAGATGCTTAGGAAGTTTGGAATGGAAGACATCAAAATAGTTGGTACACCCATGATAACAGGATGTAAATTGAGTAAGATGAATCCCCTGATGCAAATCAAACCATTTATAGATCAATGATAGGAATTTGCATATACCTAACTACATCAAGACCGGATATTATGTAAGTATTGTGCATGGTTGCAAGATTTCAAGCTACTCCTAAAGAGTCGCATGTCAATGCAGATAAAATAATACTTAGATGTATCAAGAGTACAATGACTATGGACTATGGTATCCTAAAGGTAAAGATTTCACTTTGACAGCATATGCAGATGCTAATTGGGCAAGAAGCCTGGATGATAGAAGAAGCACTAGTGGTGGTATGTTCTTCCTTAGAAACAAACTTCTTTCATGGGTGATAAAAAATCAAGAGTTAGATACTCTCTCCACAATTGAAGCAAAGTATATTGCAGCAGTGGCATGTTGCACTCAAGTGTTGTGGATAAAGAAAACACTTAAAGACATCAAGGTAGAGTACAAATCACCTATATTTATTCTTTGTGACAATTCAAGTTCTATAAACATATGAAAGAATCTAGTGATGCATTCTAGGACTAAGCATGTCTCAATCAAGTATCACTTCTTAAGAGAAAAAGGTTGCAGATCAAGAAGTTGCCATAGAATATGTGCCAACCAAGGATTAGGTTGCAGACATATTCACCAAACCTCTTTCCAAAGAGAAATTTGAGTATTTGAGACAAAAATTGGGAGTGGTTGCTCTTGCTTCACATCACTAGTTTTTTTGGCGATAGAGCATGATTCTAAGGGAGAATCATGGAATCCTTATTCATCCCTAGAAGAAAAGAGAAAAGGCAAGTCAGGTATGAATGGTTTTACCTATTTTTAATGACTTGACGGTTGCAGAATTCTTGGACACACTTCTCTATATGATATAAGGGGAGGAAAAGTAGTCCATTTTCCATTGATGTCAAAGTGGGAGAAAAATTCCAAATGCTCTAGCTAATAAAAAGTGCAAATTCTTTGGGTCTATGAAAAAGTGGGGAGAAAATTTCCAAATGCTCTAGATGCTCTGGGAGAAAAAGGACATATGTTCAATGTTTATCAAAGGTGGATATATGATAACACTAAGGGGGAGAAAGGTTGTTGTGAGGAGATTTAGTTCAAGTTCATCACAAGCCACTGCAAGTTCATCAGTCACTACTGGAGATGAAGTTGAGTATACATTTTCAAGAGGAGAGCATTTATTTTTCCATTGATGACAAAGGGGTAAATTGTTGGAAATATGATTGTCATTGATGTCAAAAGAACATCTCATTGATTTAAAAAGGGAGACTATTGGAATTTTGTCAGAGGATTAGTCACAGGAAGATTAGTGAAGTATGGTGGAGAGAAGATAATGTTTTGAAAAACTACAAAGTTGCATTAAATGTTGCAATGTTGTCATGTAAATTTCTCAAGCTGTTACAAAGACTATTTTTGAAATTTTACAGAGAAATTGGATAGCAGATCCAATATGGGTTTTTTGAGTACATTCCATATATATGATCCCCTTGTTCAGATGATGAGACTTGAGCTCATAAATGAATTATTTATTCTCTCTAGTTTGATTAGGTTTTCTCAGTAAAACCTTAAGGGTTTCAATCTTAACACTACATAGGATTTCTATTTTACAATTGATTGGCAACCAATGGTAACAGGTAGCTTGAGTTATGACTTGAGCCCTCTAATTCATTGATAAATTGGTCCCTTGACCTAGGTATAACCAGCTCAATTGAGTGATGAAGACTTCAATATTTCCTAAGTCTGGTGATTACTATTTGTTTGTGTTAATACCAATGACTGTCGTTTGTGATTGAAGATTGGGTAGCTCTTGGGCGTCTGCATTACTTTTTAGCTTACATCATCTTCTATAGGAGAAAATGCAGAATCTCACCATGTGTTTATTGGTACCAAGCTCATGACTCTTTGTATAGGAATATTGATGGTTAGTGTTGCAAATAGGAGAAATCAATGGTAGTCAGAGTATCACATTTATAGCTTGCTCTAACAAGGTCGAAATTGTGATGTGAAAAATGTTGACAAGTGGTAGAGAATGATTGCAGCAATTGAGCTCTATGCATCGTATATATTATTTAATGAGTGCTAAGAGAAAATGTGTTAATATATGGCATTGTAACGAAGATCAATACTATGTGTTGATGATGTAGATCAGATAGTGTTCGCTATTCTGTGAAAAGAATTGTGGATCCGTGTTTTTACTCAATGACAACCCGAAATGTTGACATGTGTCCAAGGTGATAGATGGAAATCAACCATTTCATCGCGTAGCCTTTTTAGATCACACAAGTCATTCTTTGAGCATGAATTGTAAACGCACTAGGCATATGTTGTGTGATAGTGATCTAAGGTACAAATCTAAAGATAGTTTGATTCAACGGTTGTGTTTTAATGTTGAAGAGATTGAATGAAGATCATTGAATCATGGAAAGAAGATAGAAATCTGTGGATATCATTCAAATATATGATTCTCTTAATGTTCAGGTAGTGGAACTCTTAGTCAAGCAGTGGAAATTGACAAAGTGAACAAAATTGATTGTTGTAACCACTCTGCTGCAATTTTGATTGGTGATTGAGATGAATAGTTAGTGGCATCAAAGAATAGATGGCTATAATATTTGATACCAGATCAATCATGCAAGAAGTTCATTTAATGTGTATCATATCTAGGGTTTGATAGATGCTAAAAATAGAAAATTACAAAGGTGATGTGAAAGTGGTGCATGGCTTGAGAAATAGTAGACTTGTCGATGAAGAAAGGTATGA
>VDFB02391793.1:0-15746 GCA_007258455.2 Sequoia sempervirens | reverse complement strand
TAATGTTGGCCTCTTGTGTGTAATTTGTTGTTGCAGCATATGTTGACCATTACTAGTACTACTACTCATACCATCGCCACTAGTTGCACTGGATTCTCCACCATGTCTTGGTTGTGATTGTACCTGACTATGAGGATTTGAAGCTATAACAAAATGAATTATTTCACCGATGGTTGTATGCCCTTGGTATTTTTTCTCAACTCCAATTCCTTACAAATCACTAGACCTTTTCTATGGCCTACCTCTATTGGTCCCCAAATGCCTTGTCCTTTGGACCCCAACCCACCGCCTTCATAACCCATTTTTTGGCTATGGTTGCTCCTGAAGTATATTTTTGTTTTGTGGTCTCACTTAAACTACGTTTAAATTTTCTTATATATTGTACACTTTGTTCTTCAATATCATCAGTTTCTTGGAACTCTGAGGGATGCTCTTTATTCCACAAATTGCTAAACTCATAATCTTTTGGGATCTTTTGAAATAGTACACAAGTTTTTGGTTCACCTAGATCCTTCCTCATAGACCAAAAGGTAGTAATTTTTTATTGTGTCTAATTTTCTTTTGTGCATGCCCTTCTTAGAGAATCTAGTATTTTTACTGAAGTAGATGGTCGACCACCTTTTTTATAAAAAAATTGTACCTTGTGATTTTATTTTCTACTTCTCTCTATTGGTGCAATGTAATTAATTTTATTGACAATTGTTAAAAAAATACCTTTCTCAGCAACAGTTTCCTCTATTACTTTTTTCTCATCCCAAGAATTCTTGTTTTTCAATATTTCAAGCAAGGGTTAACTTTCATGTTGAATTCTACTTGCATTGTTCTAATTGGCCACAAGCCTCACTTTAATGACATCACATGGGTCATATTGTCAGTGAGAGCCATTATCAATTTTTTTTTTAAAGTTCATGTACAACAGTGAATGTTTTTCTCTCAAATATGAACCCTCCACATGAAAAATGTAAAGGAAATATGCTCTTCTTTTACTAACTGACAAAGTATAGTTGATCTATACACTTTATTTGTCATACATATTCCAATGTAAAAAGCCTCTTTGTCACATGTATTGGAAGTTTGTAGGGCTCTACTCTTGATCTATAAAACCTTAACACAGTATATTCTTCCATGACTTACTAGTCAGCCAATTGTATTTTTAATCCCAGTTGAATATAATCTCTATAAGACTTAGGTAATCTAGGCATTGGAGTATTTGAAATTTCTTGATACAATGAATCCAAAAAGTATTCTATAAAATTATTGTAGTTCCTTAAAGTATCATGCATACTTATTTTAGTAGTCTAATCATATACTAAAGCCATTTTTTTTGCCTCAGAATTTGTATAGGGCCTTGAATCTAAAGCTTGTATACCAAAAACATTCCACTAGATTTGAATAGAAATATATAACACAAGTAGGTTGTGAACCTAAATGTCTTAGTGGAACCTCCTTTAATCATTAAGAATTGTTTATGTATGGATTCTACAATATGCTCAAGAAAGTTATATTTGGCAGGTCGAGTAGCATATTGGATATTATATACCATTTTAAGGAGGCTTGCACACACTTCTTGATTGTTGTCCAATTTGAGGAAAAATAGTATCATAAACCCATGGCTTAAAAATATCTAATTTATAAGGAGGATTATGATTATCTTTGAATAAGTTACTATCCACTACTATTTTATTTAGAAAAGAATGTTTGGACTCTTGATCAATTGCTTCATAATTACTAGCAAGGTTTTTTAGGTCAATGTGGATGTTTACAAAATCTTTGGTTGTAAACCCCAACACATTTCCAATTTTGTTTTGTTGTAATGGATAGCATTTCTTCTTTGCTATCTTTATTAACTATTTTTTTTTATCATCATAATTATGGGCACAAACCATGATAAATTTTAGGCAAGAGAAAACCTCATGTAACATCATACGTCTCAATCCAACTACACATGTTGCAGTGATACTATTAATTAGTATTGTTTTACTATTAATAGTTTTCATTTACTTTGCAGCCTTATTCTCACATGAAAATTTAAGCTCTAAGATAAGCCTACCATAGATTACAAGATCATAAATATCATGGTATTCATCTGAGAAACCTGGAGTTTTAAGCAATCTAACATAATTTATATTTTTATTTGATTTTGCCTTGCCTTTCTCAATAGCTAGTCTAGTAGTGGTGGTAGACATGCTTGTACAATGTGAACTCTCAACCCTAAACCCCAAGATTGAAAGATTAAGAAACGATGAAATGTAGGATTTTTGTCTTTACTTACCCAAAATTTGATTCTTGAAATATGAGTATAGACACTAACAAGTGCAGACTAGCTGTGTTGGATCCCAAAATCTCCCTAGTGCACTGCAATGACCAATCTCCATGTGTGTTGACCCTCTCATTTCAAAATAAAATCACTTAGCAGTAGCAAGTTCACTTCTTCTTTTTCTTGAATACTAAAGTCAATAAAATGTGTTACCTCCGGACTACATAATTAGTACATGACAATTTTGTACTAACACTTAAAACTAAATTCAACAATTGTCCTATATTTCTATAGCTTCAATTAATTTATCACTTTTGACGAGAGGTAGCGTTATTCCAATGTTCCATCTCAAAAAAATTCTCAACCATTGATCTTTGCAAATCTAATAGTTCTAGTGTGATTCTTGAGGTTTGAGTTCACAAGTCTAGCATCCATGCATTTCATTCTAGAATTCAACTAAATCCATCCATCAAACGTTCATTGAACAGTCGACTAATTTAATATAATTTTTTTAATTTTCTAAGATAATATTTTGTCATATCAATATGAACTGAAAATATTAACCTTGCATCAAATTCTATCTCTTTTAGGACTTGTTGGGTAACCTCCTCATATTTTGAGGGTTGAACTTCCTCTTTAGCCTTATTCAACCTTGTATGGAACTCTTCTCCCCTAATTATTATAAAAAAATCCTTAAACTCCTTTGAAGCAACAAAATTGTCATCAATCATAAACTGACTACAAGTTAAAGCTCTTACATCATTTGCAATAACATTTGGATCATTTAAATCCAATACAAGCCTATCAGTCAATACCTACCCATCATTCTGATCAACTAGTGGAGGAAGGAAATATTGATCAACTTCTTCATTATCAGGCATATTCTTAGCAACACCCTCCTCTTCATGTCTTCTCTCTGCCATTTCCTCTAATATTTATTAAGTAGTCAACCAATGGTTGCATGTTAGTTGACATCACAGGAGTTGTCATATGGTGCATTATTGATTGAGTAGGCATGGCCTCTTGTTGAATTGGTTTCTCAGTCTCTTTATCACTAGGTATTTCTTCTAAAGGGTGTTTATTGATGAATGAAAATTCATTGAAACTGTGGAGTAAACCTAACATCCTTTCAAAATGGTTTGATATATTTGAATAAGCGCCTTTGTAGGAGGGATTTGTCAATTTCCTTTTATCCTCTATCTTCCCAATCACGATCTATTATTGCTTTCTTTTGTTTATTATTTCATTTGTTAAAAGGTTTATGATTACATCATCCAAAGCATTGAATATGGGATAGTAAGGTGACCTTCCTACTTTCAACCTCATTTTGTTGATGTAATGCTCAAGATCACAATTCCTAGCACTGTCAACTTTCATCCTATATCTATTGGTTTGTTTTTATTCCAACTAGTTCTTGAAATTATCTAAAGAATAGCCAATTCTTATACTCAAATATTTCAAAAGGTTGGTCAACAAATAGGAGATGGATTAGACAATTTTCTCCTTTATGCTCTAGGCTCTTCAAAACCTATGAGGGTGATCCTTTATAATATCTGATGAAAATACACGCAACTCATATTAGGATATTATTATAGTAGAAATGTTCTCTCATTATATGTTAAGAATTATAAATGGAACTCACTTAATTAGACAAATTCTTGGAGACTTATGCATTACTAGCTCTGAGAACAAAATCAACTCTAAACTACAAGAACTAACTAAAACAAAAATTGAAATATGTTTTGAAATAGGATGAACATGGATGTGTAATTAGAATTCACATTCAAATTGGTGCCTTAGACCTGGGTAACAAAGTCAAAAGAGAAATGCAATTGTGTTTTGAACAATAATTTTAAACAAACCCTACGAAAGCTTATATATCACTGTCCTACAATGATATCCTTAAAAATTTACAAGTGATTCTTCTTAACAATCCCTACATACATTTAGATCCCTCAAGATTTCTAATATAAAAATGTAATCTATTACTTTAATAGATGCTATAAAAGAAAAAAATCATTTTGCACAGATGGCAACAATGAACATAAATGATCCTTGATCAATTTATATTTATAAGAGAAATTCAGTGTACATTTAGGAGGCAACTAATTGTGAATTTTCACAATAAGTCCATATACTATGAGATTTGTATTGCTACAAAAAATTTATAATTTCCTTTACATTTCTTCCCTGAAAAACTTAGACCAAACAATACAGGGCTAAATCATAAACTCTCTACTTACAAAAATCCAAGATCCTCAAAAATGGCTTTGAATTCCCTTTTATAGAAACAAGGGAGCAACAAGCTTCAAGGCACAAACAAATTTCACATTTGCATTTGACAATCTTATCTTTAGGATTAGACAAAACAAGTTACAATTTCTTTGTAAAAGATAATAAGGGCTTTTACTAAATGGCAAAACAGTTGTAAACATTGTTAAAGAAGATACTTATTGATTTTGCAATGATGAGGAAAAATGGAGAAGGCATATAATCATTTTTTTGAGCTTCTACATCCACATTGAGAATGTGTCTTCTGGGAAAACCATCGGGGATGATGCTAATTATACCACAAAAGATAAAGAGGAAGTTGGAGAAGATAATTATTTGATATATTTCTCTAACCACGAGCTATATTCCTCATTAGAAGGTCATTGAAAGTCTAGCAACTATTGGACCTTATTATTATGGGAATTATATATGACATTAGTTAGAGCCCTAGTCTCTTTTGCAAAAATATCTAGATCATACTCCAATTTAAATAAATCATCAATTGAAGTATTTAGGATATTTAAATTTGTCTTGTTATTGCATACATATATGTTGATAAGGAAGGGATAATGTTAGCAAATTATTATTTCCATACATCTAGAGCTTGGTAATCCCAAACTTGTCCAAAATTGTAGGTATTACCCCCTTTTCCATGTTCTCAAACATCTTCAACTTGGATTTTATTTGCATATCCAATTTGGCCTAGAAAGTTGAGACCTCCCCCAATAGATCAATGTGCTCAAGAATTTGTGCCAAGTTCTTCAGGGCATTATTATCAAAAGAAGTCATTTTGCGTATTTCTTTGATGGAGGTGGCCTTGAGAATCTAATTATTTAATTTCTCTTGGAAACTGGCTTGTAGCTACATGTGCTTGACATATACTTTTTGCATATTGTCATATGCCTCTAAGCACCCTCAATTTTATGCAAAACACAAGAGATCCTATGGCCAAGTAGATCATCAATTATATCAATGGCCATTTTCTTGGCCTGTTCCTTAGCCACTTTCTCATTTTTGTGGCTTTGTTTCAATCATTATTTCATATCCTTTATTCTTAAAGACAAATTCTCTCTATCCTAGGTTTAAAATTTAGTTGATCCCAATTGAGGAGTTGGAGGAGAAGCAACCTATGGTTGGGGTAACTAAGCTACCAATTTATTGTACTCATTTTGCAATCTCAAATGTATTTCATGCAATTTATCATATTCATCTTTTTGCTTCCTTGCAATTTCCCCACTAAACATTGCAGTGTGCACAACCAAGGAAGTTGCCTAAGGAGATGAGGTATTTAATAACCTTTTTACAATTAAATTTGTAAATAACTCCTAGAAAAATTCTACCTCTCTAGGTTTCTCAGTTGTTGGGGCCATGGCCCATATTGCCAAAGTTTCTAACTTTTGGATAAAACTAGACCCAAAGTACACTTGCTTTGCATGCTCATTTGAGGTGAAGGCTTCTTCATTTTGGTTTCTTATTATATCCAAGACAATAGTTGAGGCAATAACTCATTCAAGCAATAAAAGAAAATCACTCTCTTTTACAAGTCTCCTTCCCTCTTCTGGGGTGATCTTACTAGCATCAAAGTATATTTCCTTTAGGAATCACTGAGTAACCTCCTCATATTTTGAGGGGTGTACTCCCTCTTTAGCCTTGTTAAATTTTATGTGGAACTCTTTTCTTCTAATCCTTATTACAAAATATTTAAATTATTTGGAAGTAACAAAATTGTCATCAATCATAAATTAACTGCAAGCTAAATCTCTAACATCACTTGGAATAACACTTGGATCATTAAGATCCAATACACGTCTGCTAGCAGGTACCTTCTCATTATTTTGATCAACTAGTGGAGAAGAGAAATATTGATCCACTTCTTTGTCACCAGGCATATTTTCAGCTACACCTTCCTCCCTATGCCTGTTTTTTTTATTTCCTCTTGATCTATTGAATAATCAACTAATGGTTGCATGTCAGTTGATACCTCAAGGGATACCACATGGTGTATTATTGATTGAGTGGGTATGGCCTCTTGTTGGACTGGTTGCTTACCTCTTTTATCACTTGGTCTTTCCTCTAAAGGACACTTATTAATGAAAGAATAATAATCATAATTATTGATCAATTTCAATATCCTCTCAAAATGATATGATATATCTCCAAAGGCCCCTTTGTAGGAGAGATTTTTCAATTTTCTCTTTTCCTTTATTTGACTAATTACAATCCACTTATTTTCCTTTCTTTCACTTGATCATTTGTTAGGAGATTTTTTATTACATCATCAAAAGCATGGAATTTGTGATAGTAGACTAATTTTCTTTCTAATAGTCTCTTCTTATTGATGTATCGCCCAGGGTCACAATTCCTAGCAGTGTTAATTTTTATTCTATAACCTTGCAACATAGAATCCTTCTTTAGTTATGATGGTGAAATCTGAAAGATGCATCCTAGTCAGGATGTGAGATCCTTTCTTAATTGACTTGAAATGGAATTTATCATACTCATTCAACTACCACATAATATCCATGAATGCAAGTCTATTTGACACAAATTTGGGCAGGTAATGGGTTGCATTGGGGTACCATAGACTCTAACTATTGTGCAATTGGTATGAAGGTGGAAATATCCCTAGTTATGATCAATTTCCTTCTCGTGATCAAATTCAAATGGCCTTAGGAACTTAACCACATTTTTTAGATATCCTTCTTCTTGGTTGAAGGCCCAAATTATGTAGAATATCCTGCACAAAAATTATTTCAAGAGCCAAATATTTTGTAGAGAAGTAGTGAGAATACCAACGATATGTCCACATTTGGATAGGTAGCCTATTACCCTATTCATCATTCATCTTCAATTTTAGAGGCTTGCTCCATATTTTTACTCCACTAAATAATATTGAGTGACACAATAAGGAATACCACTTAAAATACAATCCAACCTTGGGGTATTTTAAATCACTCAGTTGCTTGTGAATACTCTCAACTATGTATGAATAAAAATCAAAACTCTTGTTCAAATCTTTGTGCTAAATGTCACCAGCAAGCATCATTATATGAACTGGCATTTAAACCTTATAATATCTCCTAATACTTGAAACAAGGAAAATTATGTGTTTATGAAGTAGTCTTCAAAGATATCAAAATTGAAAGGCTCAACTTCAACTTCAGTGAATTTTACCAATCTTTATTTGTCCCTCTCTTCCTATGTTGAGGCAACCATAAAACTCTAAAACTATTATTATCATTTTCCCATTCTCTATTTAGGGATCCAAAATCTAAATTGATGTTTATTGCAACATTGAAATCAAAGGTATCTACAATAGCCTACCTTGAGATATCTAGTAGAGTGGCTCCCCTTTCACTCCTAATTACCCTATTCTCTATGTCATAGCTCTTTGTTAGGGCCTTAATTAGGTCAATGCTGGTGAAAAAATTTGGGACTACCAATTTTCCTAAATCTTGACTCCATAAGTTTGAAATTATTCAATCAAATTTATTTCTCTTATATCCATATTTATTACTTCTCTTATCTCCATATTCAAATAGAGTCCAACCCTGATGAGGAATAATTGCGCCTCTGGGATGCTCTATCAATTAATCTATCTATGAGAATTCTCGTGCCCTAGGCATGTTTGGCTCTTTTTATCGACATAGGTAATTACTTCATTAAATTGTCCTCCATGAATCTCTTAATTCTTCTTGATTTTGTGCTTGATTCACTCAGTTTGAAAGTTCTCAGATAACTAGTGTTTTCAAAAATATTTTTGAATTATCCTAGGGCTTCAATTTTACTATATTTTCTTGAGATACAAATTTAAAACCCTTTCTTTACACCCCTTAAGATAATCCACATACAATTATAAAAACTACAATCTTATAGAGAAGACAAGAACACCCTACCCATAAAAAGAAGATGCTTGAAAATCCTAGCTTTGCTTAGACAATTTTATTCTCTAGGAGCTCGAATTCTCATTCAAGTCTCAAGAATGCTTTGATTATGATGATAATAGAATAGTTGTTTTATTTCCCAAAATAACAATAATTGAGCCTTAATTTCCAAAGCAATTGCTCTCACTCATGAAACTAACCATCTATAGGTAGTTGTTTCCAATTTTGAATTTCAACTGTTTGATCTAGAAATGTTGTGACATGATAAATGGTCAACACATTTTCTAAGCCCATCACAAAAACAATTTGAAATGGTGAAAATGTGGTGTGAAGAAGCCTTGCACTACAATGAGAAACAGATGCATGTCCCTTGACTTTTCAATTTCCTAAGTATCAGCACATTGAATGGAGAATATTCGCTTTGCAAGAATGTGTTGTAATGAAACCTGCCATGTGTCACTGCGAATAGCCAGGCTTAGAGCATTCTACTTATGCACTTAAGGATGAAGAAGTTTACCGTTGGGACCAAAATTGACACACGTCCTCCTCTTGAACAAAGTTGTTCAACACATTTTACCTTTGTGATGAACACATGAAATTACGATGTGAAGGACTGAGCACTAGAATGAGGATATGGAACATGTCCAATTCTTCACCACTGCCTAGTGCATTTTACCTACATGCTAAAGAAATGAAAATATGGTGTGGAGGCACACACTGCAATGGGAAGGCAACAAGTGTCTCAAGTGGGGGCCACCCTTTTCCTAGTGCTTTAAGTTATGAATTAAATAATGTGCTTTAAATGATGTTCTAAAGTGCACTAGGATAATTAATTGATACATGATAAGAAAGGAGTTAGTTAAGAAATGGGATGAAGGCTAAGGACACAAACATAAGTGACTAGGGAAACTAGAAAGAGCATTCAATGAGAGATAAGAACATCAATGAACATTTTCCAAGTGTTAGTCTTCTATGAGATGGAAGGATAGGTCATTTCACCTTTGCGCTAAAAAAAAATGTGGTGCAAAGAACTTCATGCTCTCTAACTAGTAAATATTGTGTCCAACATAATCAAAGAAAGTCAAGCTGTCGTATTTTGCCTATGTGTTGCAAAAAAGAGAATGTGGTGTGAAGGATTTATGCATCAAAGCCAAAAAGGTGACACGTGTCTATCATTTTTACTTAGCACATTTTACTTATGCATTGAGCATTAGAAATTATGGTGTGAAAGGGATTTATCGTTGGAATGAGAAGGCGACAAGTATCTCGAGTGAGGGCCACAAATAACCAAAGTGCTTAAGTCATGAATTTAAACATGTGTTTTAAAGTTGTTTTAAAGTGCATTAGGATATATAATTGATAAGTGGTAAAAGGGGGCTAATTGGAAAGCGAAACAAAAACCATGAATAAACAATTAAGTGATTGGGATACTGGAGCTAGTGGTCACGAGAAAACATGAAAAAGTGCAAGGGGTTTTGACAAAGGTTTGGGGTTTTTTCAAAACTCTAATGCAATGTTCTAAAACCCTAGCAAATATGACCATTTAGCAAAATTTAAAAGGATTAGAAAATTCAAAGCACCAAGAGTTTAGCTTGTTCTGGTTTTGTCCAGGTTTCTTAGGGAAGAAAGAAAATGCAAATGTAAAGTTTTTGTATATCAGCATAAACATTGAAAGATATGAATACATTGTGAGTGATTCAAAGAAATTTGTCTCTAATGTACATTTTGTTTCTCTTAAGAATAAAATTGATCAAGAATATTTTAATATTCATCTGTGCATTTTTGGTGTAATTGAATGTTTCTTTTATAGCTTTTGTTAAATTAATAGATTAAATTGCTATATATGAAATATTGAGCATTATTAGATGTCTAAGGATTGTCAAGGAGAATTGGATTTGAATATAAATTCAAATAACATTGTTGTAAGGTAGTAATGTGTAGGCTTTTATTGAATGCAAGCTTTGTATTGTCATTTAATTTTAAATTTTTCAGTTCCACTTAAAAAATATAACTTAAGTAACTGAAAAACGACAAAAATGAACTGTATCATGGATTGTGGAAATCTAATAACATTAATTCTAATTACTCTCAATAAAAAATTATATTATTAGTCTATTACTTGTAACTTGAATAGACACTAAACATGCATAATAATTTTTTGTATTACAAATGAATAACAAATAAAAACACAACCATTTATTGTATTACAAATGAATTACAATGTTACATCCCTTTTTAAAGATGAGTAGAGCATGCAAGCTCTTGTACAAATCACGTCACTTTAATATTTGACACAATGGATACTAGTTTGGAGGCTGGTAGTGGTGGCTAATTTGGTGGTCGAGTCTGTGGATGTGAATCAGATCACATCCTTAAACCATAGGGGGTTTCCAAACTCGCTTAGGAGCTATGAACATAGAAAATGTACATGTCCTGGATTGTTAAATATGAAGGTGTTTGTAAATGAAATTGACACCTTGATATCAACTAGAGGTTTGGAGAATATTTTGAAGTGGTAGTAAATATGTTGCCCCAGCCATCAACCAAGACCAAGCCACCAGGAAGGATCAATATGACATAGAAAGTCCACCAGCTCCTTTATGACTATCAAAATAGAGTATGAAAATTGGTGAGTTTCAGTGGAAAAAGATTGAAAAACTTCTCCTGCACAACTAGTGAAAACACTTATCTCCCTTAGAGCTCCTCATCCTGGATCAAAACTTAGCTCAAGAGCCAAGTAACCAGATCAACTTCTTTCCAATTCCACCCATTATAATTCTCTGAAGATAATTGGTCTCTCCTTTACTCTAAAACTACATAACTAGAGGCAAGAGAATTTAGAGTATCTCAATAATACCACATCATCCTTATTTACCTCACAAATGAGTCAAAGACTTCTTAAAATTCAGAACACTATACTCAAAACCGTATTATGGACTTAAGAATGAGTTCAGTTAAATTCACCATCCCTCTTTATAGAAAATTTATGACGTTAACCCAACACTCAATCATTTATTATCAGTTATCATTACATATCCAAAGTATGCATGATTTGGATTCTTGCAAGCCTTAAAAATCTAGCACACATGCTCTAAAAGGTAATTCCTTCATTTTGGAGGCATCACCAGCAAATGGAAAATGTTTTTTTATTTGACATCTTGCTTCAAGTAGAGTACGAAATCTATGATTCTATGAGATATAATGGACTGCAAGAATTAGTACTATATTATTAATATTATTATTTTATTATTGTTATTATTGAATTATAATTTATTATTATTAAATTATATTATTACGTCCAAGTGTCTCAATACTTTAGTGTTTAATTCACCACAAGATACACATGTTGATGTGACATAATGTTATTACAAAAAATCTAGTAAGCTAGAATGTTGTTGTAATAGCTAGAATGTGGTTAGGACCATTTTATTGGAGGAAAAAAAAGACAATTATTTTAATTACACATGTGAATAAAAGGTCAAATGTTGATCTTCATAAATCTAATGGTTCTAGGGTGATTCTAGAGGTTTGAATTCACAAGACTAGCACTTCAAACATTTCATTCTGAAATGCAACTACAATCGTCCATCAAATGTTCATCGAACAGTGAAATATAAAACATTTGGGTTGCAACTAACGTGACACACCGTGAAGACTTAAGTGTTTTACTAACGCACATGAATAAAAGGTCAAACGTTAATGCTTGTAAATCTAATAGCTCTAGGGTGATTTTGGAGGTTTGAGTTCACAAGTCTAATGCTTCACACATTTCATTCTAGAATGCAATTGTAGTTGTCCATCGAGCGTTCATCAAACGGTGAAATACGTGTGTACATTAATTATAATTTTCTATAACAACTTAAGAAAACAAGAACAAACCAAAGAAGTCTAACATCGAAATAGGTTGACACTTATCTCCATTCCAAAGACTTTATGTAGGAATTTGGGTGACATGTGAAAATATTATCCTAGAATAGAACGATATATAACATTTGATATTTTTGCCACCCACACTATGGTTTTTATTCACATACAAGTTTAATTCTAATAACATAAAAGATTTGTTGAATTGTTACATTAAAATAACATAGTTCATAAAGCTATAATAATATAAATATAATATTAATAGAAATAATATAAATATACATGTCGACATTTACATCTTTGATAATGTATTACATATAAAGATGCTTGTAAAATGTACATATGAAAGTTACAGAATCTTGCTAGTAGTAGAAGACAATATTCACATACATTTATCAAAATTGTGCAAAATTTCTTCACTCCTTGCTCTTCCTAATCATATTGTAAAACTTAATTTCTAAGAAAATCATATCCCAATGCAACCAAATGACGATATTCCACTAAAGAGATATTGTGGAAATTTGACACAAAAGGATGTCAGGTTATAACGACTCTTTCATTTAAGAAGTGTGGAATATCCCTTAGCATAGGGATTCCTATTCCAATGCATGCAGCAACCAAACATCCCTGAGGCCTCCTAGATAATCTTCTTGAACCATAAGATTCACCAAAGAAACACATCAACCTATGAAACTTCAATGTCAGTAAAGAAGCCATGATTCGTGAAGAAATATTGATGTTCATTTGATATCTATCTGCAACTTCTACAAATTCGAAGCCTAGCACCATCTTGATAAAGACTAGTTCATATACTATGTATCTTGAAAATCTTTCTAAGTTTATGGCTAGTAATTGCTCCTAGAAAGGTTGATTGTCGTCAAGAACTGGTTAGAAAAATTGGTGTATCCATACCAATTTTCAAACTAGAGCTTTAGTCAAGATTATGATGAACTTCATCAATAATGTCGACTGAATTTATAAAAAATATTGGTTATGCATCCCACTATGGTGGAACACGAGACAATAGTTAAAATATTTAATGCAAAAAATATTGCATAATCTAATCAAGGATCTTCATCTTGTTATCGTAACTCGATTTTTACATGTTTTAAATTTAGAATTGTGTGGAAGCCTCTTATGAGTTATGGTTCTTTTCCAAAAAAAATGGAACAAAATAATTGCAAATTCTAAAGGAAAAATTTAATTTTGTTAGAAAATAATTAAATTCACATCAAAAAGGGTATGTAATTGAGGGTAATAAAATCAAAGGGTGACCCACTTGTTGCATTTGTACTTTATCAACACATGGGGGAGCCATTGTAAATGTTATTTGGACTGATGGCTTCAAACAAAGTACTTCAAAGTATTGAAAAATATGAGAATTAAATGGTTTGATGTACCTTAATCATTATCAATATCGAATCACAATAAATTTCACTCACTTATAATCGGAACTTATAAATTTGTGACGTAACTTATTCATTATCATTTAGCATTTAATAATTTTGCCACCCATACTATGATTTTCAATTGCATACAAGTTTAATTCACCACGGAATATTTTATTGGTTTGAAACAAATTTAATTCACCAACACAAATATTTTATTGGTTTGAAAACATATTTAATTCACCAATGAAAATACTTTATTGGTTTGAGTACTAGTTTAATTCGCCAACAAAAATATTTATTGGTTTCAACACAAGTTTAATTCACTAACCAAAATATTTCATTGATTTTAATAAAGGTTTAATTCGCCATAAAAATATTTTATTGGTTTGGAAACAAGTTTAATTCACTAATGAAAATATTTTATTAGTTTGAAAATAAGTTTAATTCGCCAATGAAATTATTTTATTGGTTTCAATAAAAGTATAATTCATCAAAACTCTCTACAAACTTCTAATGATTACAAAAAATTCGCCAATTGAATTTATATTTTTTCTCAAGAAAAGAATTTTTCTAGTAAAATTAATTATTTTTTCGAGAATAATACGAGATTCACCAATTTTTTATACTTTTTCCGGGGGGTTTCTTAAAGTTATCCCTAGTTTGAAGTGTTGCGCAACTATTTTCTTTCACATATAAACATCTAAATTGTGAGTGCCCTTTCAAAAGAAAAATTTCAGGTATTGTACCTAGTTGTATACATCCTCAAACAATTTTTCAAATCCTTGTCTAGTTTGTTTTTTATCTTTGATTTTAAAAACCCCAATGCACTGGAAACTCTCTCATCCTCCACCAACCCCAATATCATAGTTTGACATAAATCAACAAAGTTTAAAATATTTCAATATTGAATCACACAATGTTTCACTCTAATCTAAGGTTGCCCAAATTCTTGTTATTGATCTCACTTGCATGAAATTTTCCATGGCTTCAGATTGTTCGATCATGGTTGTTACAAAACAACCAGATTTCTTTACAACCTTAGTTTTACTTAAAATTCCTTCTATTTTCTATCCATTGAATTATGAACTTTTCAAAAAATCTTTGATCAAGGTAGTTATCCTCTTATGATAATTGTTTGATAAACAATTAAACTGGATCCAAAATTGAGATGCACAATAAACATAGCTTCAAGTAGTTCATCCCAAATGAATCATTCTATAATCTCTGAGGAAAAATATTTTGCAATAAATTTTAAAGTAGTACTTACAAAATTAACAATATTGTTAAAAAATTTCCTTTGTAATGGCTACTTTGGTAGAGTGTCTGACCATCATACAATAGTGTATTAATATCTCAAATCCATGTGCAAAAATACATAACTCCTCTCTTACATTAAATTGTAAAAAATTACCAAAATTGTTCATATCTATAATGAACTATCAACTTCTAAATTTTGGAGTTCCAAATGGAGAATCTGCTAGATATAGATTTGTCATACATGTCATTTTAAAATACATAGTTTACTATATTTTGAAATATACATAGTTCTTTCTTGGGATATTTTCACAAGATTGTTCATTTCCTCTAACATGGTGTTAGTTAACAGATTTGTCACTTCAATTTTATAGTCTCTGGTCCACACAAATGACAACCTGACCAACAGTTGAGTCACTTGCAATGATAGTTGCAAGTGCTCTCTGCTTGTTTTACAAGGCACGGCTACCTTTGAAATTTATGCAACGAATGGAAATATAGGGTATGCTTTTAACCAGAAAGCAGAAAAGGCACACTACCATCTTCCCATAGCCATGAAATAGATGCGATGGATTAAACTTAGAGTGATGTGAATGCAAACAAATGACACACAGTCCACTTAACTCACACCCACAAATGAGATCCAGGATAAAGAATGAGCAATAAATCTTCACAATAGATGAATTAATTTGAATTCAAAGATTCAAAAATAAACACCCACACAATTTGATATAAGAGAAAATGCATTTGAAAATTACTACAGAGACACACAGGAATTTGTAATCTAAAGAAAATATCAATAAATTCACAGATTCATAAACATCT